>CM034703.1:315742221-315761453 GCA_020142125.1 Phrynosoma platyrhinos
GCCCTTAAAGGGGAAAAGTTGCCTACCCCTGATCTAGACTTATACATGAGTATATACAGTATATGCCGCCTTCCGGTGGGGACCCAATATGACAATTTAATCATAGAGAGCAGATGTGCTGTACCCTAGGAGTGGCACTGTGTTTAGGAATGACTGTCAACTATTCTAAAATGTAGGAGAGACTATGGGCCTGTGTCCCAAATTTTTATTCCCTGTCTTAGGGAGAGGCTGCAAGTTGATCATGAAACTTTCCCTGTCATCCGTGTAGCCTCTTATTGGATCCTGTATCTCAGAAATCACCAAAGAGGAATTCAAATGAATAGCTCACACATGTAGTCAGAAAAGGAGAGAGTCAGAAAAAACTAAAATGCAGATATGAGGTCAGGATTGTTAGAGAGATTAAAAACAATTAAAAGGGTTACCTGTAGCAAAAGGAAGAAGAAGGAAATGGTAGGGCCACTGCATGGGGAATATGGCAAAATGCTAACTGGAGATAGAGGAAAGGCAGAATTACTCAGCGTCTTCTTTGCCCTGGTCTTCTCTGGAAAGGATAACAGTGCTCAATCCAGGGGAAATGGAGCAGAGGATACAGTCAGGGAAATGCAGCACAAAATAAGTAATGAGGTAGTACAGGAATACCTAGCTGCACTAAATGAATTCAAGTCTCCAGGGCCAGATGAAATACATCCAAAGATATTAGAAGAACTGGCAGAAGTAATCTTAGAACCACTGGCAATCATCTTTGAGAACTCCTTAGAGAACAAAAGAGAAATCCCAGCAGATTGGAGGAGGGCAGATATTATCTTCAAAAAGGGGAAGAAAGAGGACCCAAATAATTACGGCCCGGTCAGCCTTACATAAATACCAGGAAAGATTCTAGAGGAGATCATTAACAGTCTGTGAGCACTTAGAAAGGAATGCCTTAATCAATAAAAGTCAACATGGATTTCTCAAAACAAGTCAAGCCTGGCTAATCTTATCTCTTTTTTTGATAGTCACAAGCTTCATAGATGAATGGAATGCTGTGGAAGTAGCATATCTTGATATCAGTAAGGCCTTTGACAAGGTCCCCCGTGATATTCGTGCAAACAAGCTAAACAATGCGACTGTTACATGGATTTGTAATTGGTTGACCGATTGAACCTAAAGGGTGCTCAACAATGGCTCCTCTTCATACTGGAGAGAAGTGACTAGTAGGTGCCAAAGGGTTCTGTTGTGGATCCATTGCTATTCTACATCTTTATCAGTGACTTGGATGATGGAATAGAAGGTATGCTGACCAATTTTGGAGATGACACTGTGTGTGTATCCACACTGCAGAAATAAATCAGTTGGCACTGCTTTAACTGCCATGACTCAGTGCTATGGAGTTGTGGGTTATATAGCGATATCTAGTCTTCCCTGCCAGAGATCTCTGTTGCCACAACAACCTACAAATCCCAGGATTTCATAACATTAAGCCATATAAGTTAAAGTGGTGTCAAACTGCTTTATTTCTGCAGCGTGACAGCAGCCCAAATTAGGGGTAGCTAATACTACAGAGGACAAGATCAGAATTCAGAATGATCTTAATAGATTAGAAAGCTGGGCCAAAACTAACAAAATGAATTTCAACAGGGAGAAATATGAGGTACTGCACTTAGGCAGAAAAAATGAAATGCACAGATAGAGGTTGCACCTGGCTTGACAACAGGACATGTGAAAGGGATCACAGTAGACCACAAGCTGAACATGATACAACAGGGTGGTGTGTCAGCCAAAAAAGCCTATGCAATTCAAGGGTTCATCAATACGAGTATAGTGTCTAGATTGAGAGAAGTAATAGTGACACTGCATTCTGCATTAGTCAGACCTCACCTGGAATATTGGAATACCATATCTCCGCTTCATAATTCAAGAAGGCTATTGACAAGCTGGAGTGTGTCCAGAAGAGGTGGAACAAAATGGTAAAAGGTCTGGAAACCATGTGCTATGAGGAATGCTTTAGGGAGCCTGGCATGTTTAGCCTGAGGAAGAGAAGATTAAGAGGTGAAATTATAGCCATGTTTAAATATTTGAAAAGATGCCATATTGAAGATGGAGCAAGCTTGTTTTCTGCTGCTCCAGAGACTAGGACACAGAGCAATGGATTCAAATTAAAGGAAAAGAAAATCCACCTAAACACGAGGAAGAACTTCCTGACAGTATCAACTGTTCAACAATGGAATATGCTGCCTGGGAAAGTGATGGAGACTCCTTTGTTGGCTTTTAAACAGGGGCTGGATGGCCATCTGTTGGGAGTGCACTGATTATGTATTCCTGCATGCCATGGGGTTGGCCCTTGGGGTCTCTTCCCAATCTGTGTTTCTGTGATTCATGCTGATGTGTGACAAGATGTTGGGAAATGGCCTTTCTTGAAGTAAGGGGGGGGGGGTTGCAGACTGCCATGGGAACTGTATTTTATTGTGGCACCAGAGCTCTCTGACAGAGAAGGCTCAATGTCTCAGGGGAAAAAAAACAATTCCCATGATTCCCTAGCACTAACCCTAACCCTAAAAGTGGACTCAATTTGCACTATTTCTGGCAGTCTGCAACCCCCCTAAATTATTTACTTATCCAGCCAGTCTGTTCAGGTGAATGGGTAGGTGGGTGTTGTTTCCTCTCACTTTTGGTATGATATAAGACAATAATTTGTATTATCTTAACAATGTTCTTAAAAGCAAGACACTGTGATGCCAAGTCACAAGGTGTATAAGAACATGTCAGAATAGAGGGAACTGGCTTATAGGGAGTAGAGCCATTGATCCATGTAGCCCAGTATTGTCAATTCTGACTTGCAGCAGCCCTTCAAGCATTCAGACAGAAATATTTTCAAGCCCCATCAAGATATCCTTGAGGTTTCCTGGTGATTTCCCATCCAAAGTGTTAACCTCATTTGACCCTGCTTCACTTCTAAATCCAGAGGAGAGGACTGTGTTCAGGGTGGTATGATGGTTTGTGATAGACATGTGTCTTCTGTAATCTCCAGGAATCCTTATGCTGATAGCAGAATTTCATCTTGAACTTCACTGGGGCCATGGAACTTCCCAAGGTAGGCGGTTTTGTGTGGATCCATCTGTTTTGTGGGAGGGAAGAAATGCAAGACCAGAAAAGGAATGCATGCCTCATGATAAGGCACCAGAAGTAGCTTGGCTAGGAATATAGGGTGTATTGAACAGTGCAAATATAACCCAGGTTTTTGCTGTAATGGCTTCTCTTATTCTGTTCTTTTAATACCTGAACAAATCTTGCCAAGAAAACTCTGTAGTAGGTTTCCGTTAAGTCAGAAACGACTTGAAGGCACAAAACAACAAGGTCAATGAACCTTAGAAATCTGAGAGTGGAAAGATTGTCTACAGCTATGTCCACACTACCAATTTATCCAGTTTCAGATCTATTAAAAAAGGCTACCTAAAATGCTACCAAAAATGTGGTTGTGTGTGTGTGCCTTCAAGTTGCCTGTCAACTTAATGGCAACTCTGTGAACCGTGAATTTCACAGAGTTTTCTCAGGCAAGGAATACTCAGAGGTGGTTTTGCCAGCTCCTTTCTTTGAAATATAGCCTAGAGCACCTGGGTATTCCTTGGAGGTCTCCCATCCAAGTACTAACCAGGGCTAACCAGGATGAGATGGGATCAGGGCCCTTAAGGGTATGTATATCCTGAATGTGGCTGTACTATTGTTCAATTTCCAGAACAGCACAAATTTCTAATAGTATGGTAGGGTGTAATTTTACTTATTGGAGCCCTCATATAGGTATGATTTTAGGTTTGTCAGCCAATTAGATACAAAACAAAGTATGAGTTTTATAGTAATTGCAAGTAAGGGGGGTTGCAGACTGCCAGAAATAGTGCAAATTGAGTCCACTTTTAGGGTTAGGGTTAGGATTAGGGAATCATGGGAACTGTATTTTATTGTGGCACCAGAGCTCTCTGACAGAGAAGGCTCAGTGTCTCAGAAAAACAACAATTCCCATGATTCCCTAGCACTAATCCTAACCCTAAAAGTGGACTCAATTTGCACTATTTCTGGCAGTCTGCAACTCCCCTAAGTGTTGGCTAAAAACCAGAAATGTTAGCTGTTGCTAAAGTTGATTACTGTAAATGTCATTAGCAGCATTTTCGCTTAGGATGCATGCACCTGTTATGTTGTCCCTGGACACATATGCTCTCAGGTGCGCTGAGTCTATAATCTATCTTCACAGACTCTACTAAGCTAAGAGAGGCCATACAGAAGAAAATCAGAAGGAAAAAGGATGTGATAAGAAAGTAACATGGAGGTAGCAACATCTGTAATGATTCCTCCTTCACCTGTGTTTCTGTGCACTTCCTTCACTTGATGCTAGCAGCATACTGTATTCCAATGGTTCCCAATCTTTCCTATGCCCCACACCCCTAGGAAATGTTTGATTAATGTTCACACCCCTTATAAAAGTAATATCACGTTTGAAAATGAAGAAGTCTAATTTCTAAATTTTGAATCACAAATTGAACCACATACAATACTGTGGGTGAACAAATTGAACTTAAAAAAATAAGCTTTTAACTCAGTTCATAAAATGCTAATCTAAATTGAGCAATTAGGTTTTAATTTATTCAGAAAAAATGAGTGATGACTTGTCATTTAAGGACACAAGCCACTCTTTTTTGCACCCCTTGAAATTCCATCTTACATCCCCTGGAGGGTATGGGCACCCCAGGTTGGGAACCCTTGCTATAGTTTTATCCCATCTTGTTTGCCAGCATCAGACAATGGAGTAAAGAGAGAGTAATATTTTGAACCTTGTCTCTTGGTAGCAATAGGGAACTGTTAGACCTGCAGATGTTTTGAATTTCTACTCCCATAATCCCTTAGCTAGAGACCCAGTGTGGAGTAGTGGTTCCAGTGTTAGATGGAGTCTGGGAGGCCAGAATTCAAATCCCTCCTCAGCCATGGAAACCCATTGGGGTGACCTTGGGCAAGTCACACTCTCTCAGCTCCAGAGGAAGGCAGTGGCAAATGTAATCTGAACAAATCTTGCCAAATTCATTATAAGTTCATTTTAGGGTTGCCATATTTTGGAAATGACTTGAAGACACACAACAGCATATACCTTTGCTTTTGTCTGTACCAATTGGGGCTGTACTAATTGGAAGAACATATGGAAGGCCAAAAAGTTTGCAACTTAGCCATAGCAGGATGCTGGAGGCTTCAGTTAGCCCTGTTCAAGTCCTGGAACATTGACCAAACGTGTGATGATGTTTTTCCTGGTTCTTCAGAAGTGACATTGTTGGATTGTGGTTTGAGTTTGTTTTAAGAATTAAAAGTGTTGCCTCTTTAAGATGCAGGTGGCTTTTGAAGAAGTGGCTGTGCATTTCACTGAGCAGGAGTGGGCCTTGCTGGATACAAACAAAAGAGTCTTCTACTGGGATATCATGCAGGAGAACTACCAGCATGTGATTTCACTGGGTAAACACTGTTCCTGTGGTCTTCTCCTGGGGGACACAAACTGTGGGCTGTCTAAAGGCACTTGGGCTCTTTTTAAAATGATCATGTGAATCAGAAAGCTTTTGGCAAAATAAAGGAACTGGGGTTACTTGTACTAAATCTTCAAAAATAACCAGTGTTAAATGTTTTAAATATTACTAATTAGTAATTGATTAGTTACTAATTACTAAACTAATTAGAGTTACTAATGAGAAGGCATAGTGACATGTCAACTACTTTTTTAATAGAACAAAAATGAAACTCACCAAGTTTTGCATATTGTTTGGGGGTAGGACTGAGATTTTCCATGTCTTTGTGAAGTCTGGTTAACATCATAGACAGCAACAGTAAATTTATTTATTTATTTATTTATTTATTTATTATCTGCTTCTCCCCATGGATCATGGTGCAACAACAAATAGACAATGTACAACATCAATTAGAATATATTAATTAAAACATGCAACAGTAAAAAATAACAGATAATAACAGCATGCACATTCTAAAACAATTTACATTTAAAATTCATAATTTAGAAATCATAATTTAGAAATCATCTGGATAAACCTGATAGAAGAGACTGATCTTCAATGTTGTTTTAAATTCGGGCAGCACATCCAGCTGTCAAATCTCTTCTGGAAGATGATTCCACAGTCTTGGGATGGCAACTGAAGAAAAAGTCCTCTGGCTCACAGTTGCCAACCAAGTCCTGGCTGACAAGTTAATTGATTAATTAATAAATGAAGAGCTCTTTACCATTTAACTAAAGCATCTCTCCATAGGTCCAGATGTGACTGTGGGAGAGATGTAAACTCATTGTTGTTATATAGTCTGTTGATTCTCCTCCAGATGTTTTGGGACTTCAGTTTCCAGAAGCCCAAGATAGCATGGCAGTGATCATTTTGGGGACTTTAAAACCTCTGAAAGGTGAAAAGTTGAGAGCTACTGATATAGCCCACATTCCTATCCCTTTTCCTGTCCTGAGTCTCAGAACAGGTGAGAAACAGTGGGCATGAGATAATAATTCTTCAGTTCTCTTGAGTCCCACTGATGATAATATTGAAAGCACAGTATTTATGGTGATACTTAGAAGGAGAAAGAAAATATTTATTTTTCTTTTATCTTATTTATTTATTTAAATATTTATGTCAAAAGATCTCAGGGCAGCATAAAAACAAAGTCCACACCAACAGATTAAAATGGTTTGCTGCTGCTGCTTCTTTTATATCCTGCCTTTCTCCAGTAATGGGACTCAGGATGGCTAACAGTTTTAAAACAATACAGATTAAAAATATTACAAAAGTTAAATGAAAGTATAAAATATACAATTAAACAATCATATATTAAAACAGCTAAAAATGCTAAAATGCATTAAAAACAATAAAAAATTTAAAAAATTATACACAAACCCTTAAAAAAACGTCAAAACCGGCACCACACAGCATTAAGAACCCAACTTAATGGCAACAAACTGTTACTAATATACAGAGCACCTCCAGTCTTCTTTTGAATGGGATATCAGTATGTTACTGTGATTTTAGAAGCTACCTCCAACATCTGGGCCAGATAGTCAAAGGCAGAATACAAGTATTGGGGTTTAGGCTGCATTGTCTGATTTTCATAAAAGAAAGACAGTGGGTTGTCAAATCACTACACAACTAATGCCTCTTCTGTAATTTCCAGGCATCCTTCTTACTTTGACAGACAGCAACAGTTTATCCCAGCTTCCTTTGACATCGTCCTGTTTTTCTAACAGCATCGAGTTTCCTCTGGTAGGCATAATTTAGGAGGGTGCTGTTCTGAGGGAAAACAGCAAACAAAATTGGTGAAAGGAGATGAGAGTTTCCATTATATCTTTTTAACCCAGAATTGGAGAATATGATGGACCATAATTCCCAGAAACCTCTACTCTAGGCAGGATTGGCTGAGATATTGTGGAAATTGTATTCTTACCTTTGTGGGAGACATTTGGCAGCAAGAGCAATTGGCTGGGCCATTTTTGCAATAGAATGTCCCCTACATTTGTACAGTTGTCCCTCCCAATTTGTGAGGGAATCCATTCTGGACCCCCCCCCGGTGCGAAAATGGCAGCTTGCTAATATTCGAGCTCCATTGAAACTAATGGCACACACACCCATTTTAGCTATAGTTGTTGTCCCTCTTCGTGAAGAGCGAGACTGCAGACCCAAAGTCCGTGAACAGGGAAGGACAACTGTACTATTTTAGCATGGGGTTTGCCATTGCAAATAGGAATAGTAACTTCTGTTGCCTTTACACTTTTATGGAATGATAATTGCCAGGGCTGAAACTGAAAAGCTAGGAAAGCCAGAAGGCTTGCTAGTGAAAGGAATATAAGACCTTAGTGCAGTGATGGCGAACCTTTTAGAGACTGAGTGTCCAAACGTAAATTTGTTCCGGCAGTGGATGGGATTTCAGGGGGTTGGGACCTCCTCTTCCCCCCACCTGGACCCTTAGCTGCCTCTCTGGGGATAGCTGAAGGCCCGGCACAGCAGGGAAGAAGAGATACAGGTGCATGCCTGTTCCTCCTGTTCCCCACTGTCCCAGGCCTTCAGCTGTCTCTGGGGAGGCAACTGAAGGCCCAGGAGAGAGGCAGTTGAAGGCACAGGAGGGCAGGGGGAAGAGGTGTGTGCCTGTTCCTCCTCTTCCCCGCCATCATGTTCCTTTAACTTTCTCTGGAGAGACAGTTGAAGAGCAGGGAGAGTGAGGGAAGAGGAGGAGCAGGCACATGCTATTTCCTCCTCTTCCCCCACCTTCTCATCTCTCCACGTGTTCTCCAGAATGGCTTCACGTGTCAGAGATGGCACGCATGCCATAGGTTCGCCAACACAGCCTTAGCGTCTGCATAGGTCTGCACTGCAAACTTAGGCCAGTCTCCTGTCTTCTGCAATAAACTATTCAATGGATTATATAAGAAAGGGTAATATTCTTCAGTTCTGAAGGAATGTGTCACAGTGAGAGTGGAATGTGATTTTCTGTTACCAATTATTTGTAATCATTGTACAGGTGAGTCTCCCTTATCCAGAATTCCAAAATCCAAAACTGTCCACATGGGAGGCAGAGATAGTGACACCTTTGCCTTCTGATGGTTCATTGTACACAAACTTTGTTTCATACACAAAATTATTCAAAGTATTGAATATGAAATTACCTTTAGGCTATGTTTATAATGTGTATATGAAATGCAGATGAATTCATGGTTAGACTTGGGTACCATCTCCAAGATAATCTCTTTACGTATATGCACATAATCCAAAATCCAAAGAAATCTGAAATCCAAAACACTTCTGGTCTCAAGCATTTCGGATAAAGGAGACTCAGCCTGTATATTGTTCTCGATACACTGAAATCTCTAGTCAAATCCTGTCCATAAAATACATACATAATACAGCATAAAAATAGAATAAATGACCAGCCATAACCATCATAAATAAACCATTCCAGCTATCAATAACAAAGTATTACCAGAAGTCTGATTTAATATTGCTAATGAGCCACACCAGGGTTTCCCCTCCCTCTGTATACAAAAATGCTGACCACTGCCAGGTATTTAATAAGTAAAGGCTATTAATAGGGGTTTAATTTAGTGTGAATGCATTAGCTGTGTTGCCTACATGTATTATGTTGCTAACACCCATAGCCTTGCTCCTCAGATACTTTTAAACTGAGGTGGGGGACAGGTCCAGAAAATCATAACACAAAAGAGGGATAAGACAGGAGCACCACATTATGCTGCAGTGGTGAAAGCAGCCATGGCCATTGCCCTTGCACCAATTTTTCTGGCCCTTCCATCAGGTTGGCTCCACCCAGCAACAAAGTGGAATCCCATCCTATCTGTCGGTGTCAGATGGGGGAGCACACAAAAATCCCTGGTTATTTGAGCCCCTTCCTGATTTTCTAGCCTGGTAGATGTCAGGCTCCATTCTTAGCCCAATTCATGTCCAGGAACATGTACCAAGCCTGTCCTCATGACTTTCTAAACTTTCTAGAGACTGGTGTAGCAGGACTGTGGTTGGTATTGTGGCATAGTTAGATTGCGATTTGGGCCCATTTTAAGAATTAAATATGTTGCCTCTTGAAGATGCAGGTGGCTTTTGAGGAGGTGGCTGTGCATTTCACTGAGCAGGAGTGGACCTTGCTGGATGCAAATGAAAAAACTCTCTACTGGGATGTCATGCAAGAGAACTACCAGCATGTGATTTCACTGGGTAAGCGTTCTTCTTGGGGTTGCTTCTTATGGGACTCAAAAGTTTGGGCTTTTCAGAGGCACTTAGGCGCCTTTAAAACAGGAGAGGGAATCATGTGGTCCTCCAGATGTTGTTGGACTGCAACTTCCAGCATCTTACCACTGTCTATGGTGATAGTGCTGTTGAGAGTTGCAGTCCAACAACATCTGGAGGTCAAATGATTCACATCTTGTTTTTAAAGAACCATGAACTAGTCCACGTCTTGGTTCAAAAGAAACAAAGAATCCTCATTGCTCTGAACGTTTCAAAACATGAAGATGTGTATCTCAACTCTGTCATATACCTTGCCTCATGGCCATCCAAAGCCTCAGGAGAGATAAGAAGCAGTGGGCATGAGCCAATCAATACTCACTTTTAAGCCACTCAGATAACAATACAGGTTGAGTCTCCCTTATCAGTAATGCTACGGAATAGAAGTGTTTTGGATTTTGGAAATTTGGGTGGGGGGTTGGATTTTGGAATACCTGTATTTGCATATATATAGAATCATAGAATTACAGAGTTGGAAGAGACTCCAAAGGCCATCAAGTCCAACCCCCTGCCATGCAGGAATACACAATCAAAGCACTCCGGACAGATGGCCATCTTGCCACTGTTTCAACACCTCCAAAGGAGGAGACTCTATGACATTCTGAGGCAGCCTGTCAAAGCACTCTTACCATCAGGAAGTTCTTCCTCATGTTTAGGTGGACTATCTTTTCCTTTAATTTGAATCCATTGCTCTGTGTCCTAGTCTCTGGAGCAGCAGAAAACAAGTTTGCTCCATCCTCATTCTGACATATATAATTACCTTGCAGATGAAGCTTAAGTCTAAACACAAAATTCATCTGTGTTTCTTATATATGTAGCCTGAAGGTAATTTTATACAATATTTTTAATAATTTTGTGCGTGAAACAAAGTTTGTGTAAACTGAACCATCACTGTCTCAGTCACCCATAAAAATGTTTTGGTTTTTGGAGTATGCTGGATTTTGGAATAAGGGAGACTCAGTTTTCATGTAAATAATATATAAATATATAATATATATAAATATAAATATAAATATAAATATAAATAATAGCAATGCTT
The DNA here is from genome assembly GCA_020142125.1 of Phrynosoma platyrhinos. Lineage (NCBI taxonomy): Eukaryota > Metazoa > Chordata > Lepidosauria > Squamata > Phrynosomatidae > Phrynosoma > Phrynosoma platyrhinos. Next base: position 315,753,040 of record CM034703.1, read on the forward strand.
TGTGGAAGGAAGGAAAATTCTCTTGTTGATGTCAATTTTAAACAAGAAGAATGTATAATGGAATGGGCAGAAAGTAGATGGGGATCTACCAGTAGATATCTAAGAGATGTGCCTTAGGTAGCAAGGGTTGTTTTTCTTCCCAGTTGTTTAAGAACAGCAACAATCAGTCCACCCTAAATTGTACTGCTGAAATGAAGAAAGGTGAAAATAATCAGGATTAGATCATTATTTAGAGTGGCTGTCAGCTCTGTTCAGTTTTGGCGCTCGGAACAAACTCCTTAGCCAACAGTATGCAACAGTCTTTCCACAGACTTGAGTTGGTGTCCTGTCTAAGCACTGACGGGACAGACCTGCTTAGTTTCAGCAATACGTGTGCATCGTATCACCTGCATGCATAACCGTCATAATCAAACAGTAACCATGTTGTTGCTGTGTGGGCTGTATGGGAAAGGAAATGCTTTTCCTTTTCATTATGTGGTCACTATTGGCTGACATCAACAATTTTATCAATGAGGTGAATCATAGAAGTATTGCAAAAATTAAACAGACTGCCTTCCTCATTCTGAACAGGGTTTCCAATGGTACAGTCTAGTATGCCTACACATCTCAAACAAGGGGAAGAACTGTGGGGATTGCACTTCCAGGGACACCAAGGAAAAAAGCCTTTTACAAAATTCATTCAAGGTAAGACGGAGGCTAAAAGAACCTGAAATGACAAAATGGAATGTCTTTTTCATTGTAATTTTCATATCGGGGGGTTGCAGATTGCCAGAAATAGTGCAAATTGAGTCCACTTTTAGGGTTAGGGTTAGTGCTAGGGAATCATGGGAACTGTATTTTATTGTGGCACCAAAGCTCTCTGAGAAGGCTCAATGTGTCAAAAACAAACAAACAATTCCCATGATTCCCTAGCACTAACCCTAACCCTAAAGGTGGACTCAATTTGCACTATTTCTGGCAGTCTGCAACCCCCCATCCTTTCTTTAAGCCATTTTAGAGCAAAAACATTTAGTGCAAATCATTCAGTGTTCATTCATGCAGACAGGTAATTCCACACTACAGAGCTCCATTTCTTGTTCTGTTTCTCCAAAGAATCAATATAGAAAGGGGAGAGCCCAGAAATTTACATGTTTCTTCAGCCAACAGAAAAGATTTTTAGGAAATTGGGCTAGGTTAATGCCATCCACCCTGTGGCTACCAGTTTCCAGAATTACAACTTACCTGGAGGTTCCTTGCAAGATGGGTATGTATTTGTCAAAACTCGCCTCTTTCTTGTTTCTACAGCAGAATAGGATGCAGTTCTGACAACATCTTGTATCTTGTTTTTGTCCTTGGGCACAAATAGTCACCACCTTAATACTTACCGTAGTGTTAATCAGAGGGCCCCCCCAGGACAACCTCTCTTGGACCTCTTTCTCCCCTGGACCTTACCAATAGGGGGATGAAGGTGCATATCCTGCCTTCTATACAGGGCAGTGTATAACAAAATCAATATGATAAATTTAAAACTGTACCCTAAAGGCATCAGATCCCCTTTGATCTTGGAAGCTAAGCTGGGTCAAGTCAGCCCTGGTTAGTCCCTAGGTGGGAGACTGCCAAAAAATGCCAGGTGCTGTAGGCTAAATTTCAGTGGAAATAACTGGCAAAACCACCTCTGAGTAGTCCTTTCCTAAGAAAATCCTATGGAATTCATGTGGGTCGCCATAAGTCAACAGGTGACTTGAAGGCACATACATGCATAAACAAATAAGACAGACTAAAGCCAGTTAGAATGTTTTAAAACAAAACCATGCATGTATGTGGAGCTGTATAAAACTGGTTGGGTTCCAAAGGTTTGTTGTAAACAACCAAGTTTTCACTTGATGCTGAGTGGTAGATGCTTTACTCCAGTGCACATCTGGAGAGCACCAGATTGAGGAAGCATGTGGCTCTGCCCCTTTTATTTTCCACTTCCCAACTTCCTTCCTTCTCCTTTCTATACGCCTCCCTAGGTGGTCACTCAGCTTCCCTCTGCAGTTCACACATGGACTGTGCACATCCTTTTGCTGAGGATCATGGTTTCCCCTGATTTGCCTCAAGGTCCTGTGACAGGACTGTTTCTCTGGAATCTTTGGCTCACATGGTGCAGGTCACTTCCCACTGAGAATTCACCCAGTAGAAGGTGAGCATGGGGGAACAAAGGAGCTGGGTCTAGACCAGGGGTAGGCAGCCTTTCCCCTTTAAGGGCCGAGGGACTTCAGCTCCCAGAAGCCTCAGCCATGTTGGCCAATAGTCCCATGTTGGCCAATAGCTCCTGGGATTCTGGGAGCTGAAGTCCCTCGGCCCTTAAAGGGGAAAGGTTGCCTACCCCTGGTCTAGACTATGCCCTCCTCTTTGCATCTCTGCAGGTGGCCTTCTATCACAATGTGAAAACTCCTTTCTGGTCTGCATTTGATTTGGTGTATTGAGTTTTTTGTCCCTTATTTTGATTTTAATTTATTTTATCCACTTAAAAAACTTTTCTGCCTTTACGTTATAGCTAGGTTTATTGTTATTTTAAATGTGGTGGTGTTTCTGTTAACTGCACTGAGCTTTTGTTCAAAAGGTAAGGTGAGACAGAAATTAGGTTTTTTTAAAATAAATAAATAAATAAACCTAGCCTTGCTCTTCTGCCCTTTGCTGTTGTTCCCTGAGCTTATAACTTAAAGTCTGGGATTTTTCTTTGCAGGTGATTGCTCTCAACAAAGGAGTCTGGAAACAATGGAATTATGTAGGCGGTTGCTTAGCCATTCCCAAGGGAAGGACATTCCTAGTGATGATGCCCACAGGGATGGGCGTAAACCAGAAAGCTGGCAGGAGAATCAACCACTGGAGAGACTTGGTGAAACTACTCAATTAACAGGAAGTATTAAAGCTGCAAAGTGCCCTCCTATTGGTGTGGGAGAAAGGAAAGATTCTTGTCCAAAGTGTGGGAAAACCTTCTGTCACAAATCTGCCCTCACTGCACATCTGAGAATCCACACAGGAGAGAAGCCATATCAGTGCCTGGAATGTGGGAAAAGTTTCAATCAGAGCTCAGCCCTAACTCAGCACCTGAGAATCCACACTGGAGAGAAACCATATGTTTGTCCAAGCTGTGACAAACGATTCAGTCAAAGCTCTGCACTTACTCAGCATCAGAGAATCCACACAGGGGAGAGATTTTATGCTTGCCTTGACTGTACAAAAACTTTCGTTTACCAGTCAGCTCTGATTCGACATCGGAGAATCCATACTGGGGAAAAATGCTATAAGTGTCCTGAATGTGGGAAAGGCTTCAACCAAAGCTCCAACCTTATTACACACCGGAAAATTCATAATGGTAAGGAGATTGGGTTAATTGTCCTGTTCAGGACCATTGTTATCCCTACCCCACCTCACTGTTCTATTACTAATTCTGTTTTGATAGAAATAATAATGTTACTTTGACCTTTAATTATAATAAATAAATTGAATGCTTGGAACTTCTCATATCATCTTTCGGATATTCAGAGTACTTTTCCTCCACAGAACACTGTGGTTCAATTGGTGGTTCATAGAATTATAGAATTGGAAGAAACCTCAGGGGACATACAGTCCAACGCTCTGCTGTGCAGGAACACACAATCAAATCACCCCCAACAGATGGCCATCCAGCCTCTGTTTAAAAACCTCCAAAGAAGGAGACTCCATCACATTCCAAGGGAGTGTGTTCCATTGTCGAACAGCTCTCACTGTCAGGAAGTTCTTCCTAATATTTAGGTGGAATCTCTTTTCCTGTATTTTAAATCCATTGCTCTGGGTCCCGTTTTCTGGAGCTGCAGAAAACAAACTACAGTAGCTCTATTTTCAATATGATTTTATTTCAAATATTTAAACAAAGCTATCATATTACCTCTTAAATTTCATTGTTGTTTAGGCAAAAGGCAGGATATAAGAAATTTATTATTATTATTATTATTATTATTATTATTATTATTATTATTATTATTATTTCTCCAGGCTAAACATATCCAGCTCCCTAATTCATTCCTCATAGGGCATGGTTGTTCACAGCCTTAATTTGACACTTCAGTCTGAGAGGACTTGCCATTCTAACCATACATTGTATATTCTTTCCCTTCCCCTTTCTCTCAGTTGGTAGGAATGAGAAGAAGAATCCCCAGTCAGAAGCTCGTGCACACTTAGAGGGACATGGAACAGTCCATAAGATGCTCCAACCAGTTTGTCCTCAGAATCCCCAACCAGAGAAAAATCTTCAGAGTCAGAAATCTTTGGAGAAAAGTTCTTCAGAGCTGGCTCAGAATGGACCCCTTGCTTCTTTCATAGCTCAGAGGGTTAGAATAAAGACAGGAACCCCTAGGGTTAAGAGACCCCTTGTGTGTCTTGTCTGCGGAAAGAACTTCAAGTACAGCTCCCATCTGGTTAACCACCAGAGGATCCACACAGGAGAGAAGCCCTTCCATTGCGCTGACTGTGGGAAGAATTTCATTCAAAACTCAGCCCTCAAGAGGCACCAGAGGAGCCACCGAGGTGACAGACCCTATCAATGCACTGACTGTGGGAAAAGCTTTAGTCGGAACTCACACCTGGCAAAGCATCGAGGGATTCATACGGGAGAAAAACCTTATGAGTGCCTGGACTGTGGGAAAAAATTCAGTGTCAAAATGAACCTGGCAATTCACCGACGAATCCACACGGGGGAGAAGCCATATATGTGCCTGGAGTGTGGGAAGTGCTTTAGCCAGCGGCCCCACTTCATGATCCATCGGAGAATCCACACAGGAGAGAAACCTTATACATGCCCTGACTGTGGGAGAAGCTTTCGGGTCAGCTCACACCTTGTTACCCATCAGAAGGTCCACATGGGGAAGACTTCCTTCATATGTCCAGACTGTGGGAAAAGCTTTAATGGTAGCAAAGAATTTATTCAACATAAGATGCTCCACATCCATGAAGGAAGCCATCAGCTGTCCAATTTAGGTGTCACCATTAAGACTGAACTATCTGTTCCTGAGTCTGTTGGTCCACAAAGCAGTAGGTACTGGTCCTGAAGCAGATTAGTGAAGGATGGGCTATGTTTGGCCAAGGCAAAGAATGGTTAACTGTTACTAGCTCCCTCTTAGGATTACAAATTGTGAAATCCTTTCTGTGCTTTGAGCTGAATTGTGAAGTTGATGGGAAGGGGAAACTGTCAATCAATTTTCAAATCCTTATGGCTGTGGTGGGCAATTGCCAGGGCCTGGGGCTGCATTGGATCCCCCTAGCACCTCAAAGGGCCACATCCCTCCAGTTGAGTTCCTGTTTTTAAACAGGGCTCCCCTGGGCCTGAAACAACCTGGCAGCAGAAACAAAGACATGGAGAAATTGACGTCATGCCCCCTAGAATTTATGTGGGGCATTTATAATTAAAGGAATGCTGGAGGGTTGTTGGAGGGCCTCAAAACAGCCTTGGGGAGACACTTTTGCACCCCCTTTATCATGTTATAATTGAGAGCAAAATATAGTGGATAAACTGATAGATCTTGACCTGAGAGACCAGATGTCATGTTCTGTGCTCATTCTGGAAGCTTGCTGGTGACCTTGGGTCAACTGTAATGTCAGCCAAATCTACCTCACTGGGTTCCTGTGAACATAGAGAAATGCAATTTGTGCATATTGACCTGAGCTCCTAGGGGGAAAGGATAAAATATCCATGCAATCAATAAGATGCTGTTCCTAGAAGTGCAGCATTGGGTGGCTGGTCCATCAGGTAAAGCCTCTCTGATCAGTGGCAATGTTTAAGTACTTTGCCAAGCTATAAATCCTAGGATTCAGTAAAATAGAGCCATGGCAATTAAAGTGATATCAAAGTGGTATAACTGCATAGTGCAGAGACACTCTTATTTCAACCCTGGAGAGAAGATTGCATTCATTGCCACCTTCCCTAAAGACAAGAATGAGCTTCCAGGGCTCAAGTGAAGAGTCCCCATAGAGGTCATTGCCAGAAGTGGGCTGCTTCTCTCTGCCTAATGCTAAAGTGAACAATATCCAGATGTTGGGCTGCAACTCCTCTTATCCCTAGCCAGAATAATTATGGTAAGGCATGAAGAAAGCTGTAGCCTAACAGCATCTGGAGGGTCACACTTTGCCAACACCTGGCCTAGTTTAACTTTGGGTTCAGTCAGTCAACCAATTACAAATGCATCTAACGGTTGCATTATCTAGCCTACATTTCACTGGCTTTTTTGCAAGGATATCATGAGGGATCTGTGCTACATCCACAGCATTCCATTCATATATGAAGCTTGTAACTATGAAAAAAAGAAATAAGATTAGCTTGGTATGGCTTGTTTTTGAGAAACCCACGCTGACTGTAGTGATCAAGGCATTCTTTTCTACGTGCTTACAGACTGTTAATGATCTCTATGGGCAGTAATTGCTGTATTTATGTCCTCTTTTTCCCCCTTTTTGAAGATGGGGACATGTGCGCTCCTCCAGTCTGCTGGGATTTCTTATGTTCTCCAGGAGTTCTCAAAGATGATTGCCAGTGGTTCTGAAATTACTTCTGCCAGTTCTTTTAATATCTTTGGATGTAGCTCATCTGGCCCTGGAGATCTGAATTCATTTAGAGCAGCCAGGTATTCCTGTACTACCTCATTACCTGTTCTGTGCTGCAATTCCCGTACAGCATCCTCTGCTCCATTTCTCCTGGATTGAGCACTGTTATCCTTTCCAGAGAAGACAGAAGTGAAGAAAGATCAGAGGATTCTGGAAGTAATAGTAAAAAAACCAAACATTTTCAAATGTTGGTTCTGACATAAAATGTAATCAGTTTCGTGTGAAATGGCAGCTCTATTTAGCCTAATTATTTGGTTCTAGAGAAATTTAGAGCTACAATTTACAGTTATTATGGGGATGGGATTGTATTGCATTAAGTATGCAATACAAAGGAATGCTATTATTGGATGACATAAAAATGCTTTTAATAAATAAAATACTTAATGCAATTCAAATTTGAATTGAAACACTCAAAAGGAAATGTTAGTGTCGTTTATTAAAGAAATAAACAATATTAATAAATATATGATGGCTAATAAAAGGAGTGTGAGGAAGCACAACTAAATGACATGGGAGGAGCCCAGAAATACAGCAATGTAAGCATTCAGATATAAATATATTTTTAAATTTTGAATGTTTAAATAGTAAAATATTTATTTAATTATTTATTTTGGAAGAACTCCTTTGCGAACTGGCAAACTCTGAAAGAAAGATAAGAAATTTGAAGAAAAACATCTAGGAAAAGATTTGAAAATAAACAGGAGTTTAAAAGACAGAATTAAAATTTTGTTTAAATGGATTTACATAAAGTACAACCAAAAAAGATAAGTAAGTGGGAGGTAATGCAGCTGCAAGAGAAGAAAATAAAACAGGGGAAGACGTAGGCTGACTTAAGATAGAAAGTAAGATAAGAAATTAGAATCAGTCTATTTTTTAAAATCCCAGAAACATTGAGCCATGGAAGTTGAAGTGGTGTCAAACTGCTTTATTTCTGAAGTGTGGTACAGCCAGTGGTTGGAATTCAGTGTCAGTGATTTAAGCCCTGATATTTTTGGCACAGAGTGACTAATAGACTTTCCTGCTGGACAGTTTCAGAATTTTTTTAAAGTTACAAATAGGGTAGTTGTGTAAGAAGTACTGGCAGAAACTTTGCAGCTTATAGCCCTTTTTAGCAAAAACTCATGTTTACCCCAAGAAACTCACCTTCATCGAGGAGTTTAATTTTTTAACATTAGAAGAATATTCAGAGGTGGAAATAAATCTGGAGTAAAAGTAAAATGTATGTAGGGAACTCTCTTTGGGATAGATCTGGGGAGGGAAAGTTCCATTGTGAAAGCAGACTTCTGCTGACACAGCACTCTTTGCTCCCAACAATTATACTATTTGTTCCTCTGTTTGCCTTCTGCCTTTTAAATTGGTTAGGAATTGTTACTGTTAAATCACCTCTGTTCAGTTTAATACTATTCCATTTTTTTCTTGTATATATTTGCATATGTGTGTCTGTAGAAATAGTAGTCCCAGAGGATACATTGATGTTTCTGACGAGAATGTGTAAACCCTTAAGAGCCATGACTGGGGTAGACGTATGCTCTGGATTAAAATAAAAATATTTTTTTAACCAAATATTTTATTTAAATTAAAAACTCACTAAAAGAAAAGTATGCTAGAAGGGTTTATAAAAGAGGTTTAACATGAAATGGTATCCCTGAAATTCTCTTCCATCCACCTCCCCAGATGAACCTTCCGTAACATGCTGTTTGAGGATGATGGGAGCTAAAGTCCTCAGGTGGAGGACACCAGGATATGAAATGGTTAGACCATCTCTTTTGGGGGGTGTTATCTACACTGTAGAAAAAATTCATAGGTTTTTTGTGGGT
>CM034703.1:315767276-315783510 GCA_020142125.1 Phrynosoma platyrhinos
GCCCTTGTGGTCTCTTCCAACTCTATGATTCTATGATTCTAACAGCAAGGCTGTTATATGCAAAATATTGGAAGAAAAACCAAATACCAACAATTGATGAATGGACCTTGAAATTAAGAGAAGCAATGGATATGGACATTTTGACGGTGTTACTGAGGGAAAAACCAAAAAAGAAAATAGAAGAATGGAAATGTATTATGAACTTTTGGGAAAAAATGAGAGAGAGACTAGGAAACTATCATAGATGAGTAAGATTATGAATGAATAAATACATTATGGGAAAATAAGAATTTTTTGGCTATATCAGAAGTACTGTAAATAAGGTGATGGGATTATATATGAAGGGGGGAAGAGTAGACTTAATATAAATATATTAAATAAATTTTATGCTCAGAGACCTGTATAAGCTAATTAAATTCAAGGAAAATCGAAGAATTTACGTTAAGCAGGATGTTATAGAATGCAAGGAAATTACCGTATGTTATAGACAGAAAAACAAAAACTACTGGAATCATTTTTATGGATATTTGTTTGTATGTATATATGTGTTGTTTGATTTTAATAATAATTTTTTTAAAAAATAAATGAAAACATGAAGATTCACAAACCATCATGCGCTCCTGGCTAGCAAATGAATCCTGCTATTTAAGAAGCAAGAACATAACATGAATACGAGTTGTTCTACTCTCAATTCTATTCTGCTTTACTCTAGTGGTTCTTAGATTTTGACACTCCAGAAGTTTGGGATGTTAAGGCTCAGAAGTCCCAGCTAGCAGAGCCAATGTTCAAGGATTTAGGGAAGTGGGGTCTCTTACAAAACATCTGAATGGGTTGAGAACCATTGCTTTACCCCACTTTTGTGACACTGATTGTTAACCATGTGTTGGGCAATCAGCCTACACTGCCAGGCTCTCAGTGGTGTGTGTGACTGTAGTTGAGGGGTGGGGATGATCACTATGCTATTATTGTCTTGCTGGAAAACTCCCATCACACCTCTTCTTTTATTTTTCTTTACTGTTACATTATTCCGTAGAGCCTGGATGTTGAATAATCAACAAGCAAACTCAAAGAAACAGATACAAATATACTTTATTTGTACAATCTCTCTTAAGAAGGGAAAAATTGAACTTGTGTTTCCACAATGTAGAATTTGAACTTAATACAGATCCCTGACTCCCACCCCAACCATTTCAGGGGGATAAAATCACGATCAGAGCTTGTTAAAATAAACAAAGGTTAATTTGTTTTGTTAATCATGAAGGTCAACATTTTGTTATTGTTAATGTGAACTAAAAAAAATTAGTCTCTTAGGGCCGGAAAAGATGGCCCGTAAAAGACACCTTCAGGGTGTCATCAGAGTGCAGTGCTTACATGCTGTACTTCTGTTGATGCCTGGAATCTGGGTGGGCGGCCAGACATAGATGGCTTCAAGATGCTCCGGTAGCTCAGCATTTATATGCTGCATGCCGACAGAGCAGCTTGCAGCTGGCTTCAAACCATGGCAGGGCAGAAAAAGCTGTTTTTTTGCCAGCCAAAAAAGCAACGGATTTTTGCTGCTCCTTTTCTGACTGGGTTCAAGGCAGATATGGTGTGGGTTTGCCATAGCCCCAATCCGTCTTCGAAAGGGGCAACTTCAAGCCACCCCTTCAAGACCATCTGTTTCCCCATAATACTAATCATTGCATGAACTCTTACCATTATTCATTTCTTTTTCCAGAAGCCAACTTGGAACTATCTATGGTACATACATAATATTTAAGGCTGCAGTGTGATACTCACCTTATCACCTGATACTCATGGTGCTTACTTCTGAGTAGACATGTCCCTCTTAGTTTGCGGACTTCCCATTCGCGGTCTTGAATTTTCACGGATGGGAAGCCAGAAGGGACAAAATGGCATGCGCGCCCACATGGCCATTATAGCCAATGGGGCTTGGATATTTCCAGTTTTTCCAATTCACCCAGGGGCGGGGGGGTCCAAAAAGGACCCACCACGAATCGGGAGGGATGACTGAATAGGATTGCACTGGCAAGTGGTAAACCTTTTCCTGGATTACATCATATAAATATCCCCCCCCCCCTTTTAAAAACATCCCTGCACACAAAAAAGTAGCATGCCATGGATAAGAGTGCTGCCTTGGGTCCTTTCATACTATACAACAGCACTTTGGCACAACTTTAACTGCCATGGCAACATTCTATGGAATCCTAGGGTTTGCAGTTGCGTGAGGCCCTAGAACTCTCTGGCTGAGAATTCTAAACAGCCCTCCCTAAACTACAAATCCCAGGATTCGATAGGATGCAGCTATGTCAGTTAAAAGTGGAATCACAGTGCTGTAATTGTTTAGTGTAAAAGAGCCCCTTGACTTCTTCCTGACATGCTATATTCCAAGTGAAGGGAAATTACTCTTTTTGTTTCACTGCTAATCTGCTTTGCCACCCCATAGTGCCATTCTGCTGGTGCTAGCAGAAAGAAATCTCCAGGGCAAACCTTCTAATACTGCTGCCCTTTTTAAAAAAGTTCCCCTCCCAAATAAATACAGCTCTCTGCTCACTACCATCCAATCTTAACTATGGTTGTCTGGCAGACTTTCACATTTATAAAGAAATTATTGGCCAATTATATGCACATTTTCCTTCCCCAAAGCTAAAAGCCACTATGTGTTCTCTGAAGCTGACCTCTGGTTAAGTGGACATAGGGTTAATTCTGAAAGGGAATTTGTATTCCCTCCTACCCCACTCCACACTTTCCAAAAATGTGCAGAAAACCTCCCACCTCTAACATAAAGTTACTCTATTGTTAATAAATCAATGAAAAGTACAATCCTACACCTGTCTATTCAGCAGTACCATCAAGTTCAAAATGGTTTAATCTTGGGTAAATGAGCAGAATGTGGCTCACAGCTTAAAAGACAAAGGAACTTTGAAAGGATGTTCTCCATTTTCCAAAATGAAGGGGAAAAAACTGTTGCAGAGAAAAATGTACAACTCCATGTACGATTTGTGCATGACAACAGAGACCACTGCAATTTTAAATCTCTTAAGGCCTATTTAAAAAGCTGTAATTGTCTAAACTAACAAATTAATGAATCAAAACATGTTAGTGTTATACTGAAAACATATCAGTTACATCTCTCTTTAGGTTAAAATTTCAATGAGTATTTGGTTATCCCTCATGAAAACTGCCAAAAATTATCAGTTAATATGTTATTTCAACTCATCTAACTGATCCCAAAACTAAATCATTCTACGTTCTACATAGTATACATTCCTTACTACTTTATGTCCATTCCAGTTTTGGCCATTCTCTAACACAAAATCGGAGGTAATGTTGCATTAATGTTTCCACAATGCAATACCTTATTTAGCAACTGTTCTGATTACAAAGAAGTTCATTAGGGCTCTTCCTGCTTAAAAGATGTCTCTCTCTCATGGATTTTCCGATGTTTTGTAAGATTCGAACTTACACTAAAACTCCTCCCACACTCAGGGCATTGATAAGGTTTTTCTCCTGAGTGAACTCTCTGATGAGTGATAAGATGTGAATTGTTACGGAAGGTTTTCCCACACTTGAGACATGCATAAGGTTTTTCTCCTGTGTGAAGTCTCTGGTGGCCAACAAGTACTGAACTGTAAGAGAAACTTTTCCCACATTCAGGGCACTTGTATGGTTTCTCCCCTGTGTGAATTCTCTGATGTGTAACAAGGTGAGAGTTTGTATTGAATTTCTTGCCACAGTCATTGCACTGATATGGCTTTTCTCCTGTGTGAATTCTCTGGTGAATAATGAGATCTGCGCTCCGACAAAAGTGTTTGCCACACTCCAGGCATAAATAGGGTTTCTCAGTCATGTGGATTCTCTGATGACTAAGAAGACCAGATTTAACACTAAATGTTTCTGGGCAGTCAGGGCATTTGTAAGGCTTCTCTCCTGTGTGAGTTCTCTGGTGCATAACAAGGGTTGAGCGCCTTCCAAAACTTTTCCAGCAGTCCTGGCATTTATAGGGTTTCTCCCCTGTGTGAGTTCTCTGGTGAGTCACAAGAGTTGAACTCCTACTGAAGCTATTTCCACAGTCAAAACATCTGTAAGGCCGTTCTCCTGTGTGCGTCCTTTGATGCATAATGAGATTTGAACTGCGGCTGAAGGTCTTTCCACAGTCAGAACATGTGAATGGTGGTTCTTTAGAGTGAGTTCTCTGGTGTCTAGTGAAGTTTAAGATCTGGTTGAAACTCCTCCCACAGTGAGAACAGATAAAGGGCTTCTCTCTTGCATGGCTTTTCTGATGTGCAATGAGATGGGTACTCTGAACAAAGCCTTTTCCACACTTAATACAGACATAGGGTTTGTCTCCTGTATGGAGTTTTTGGTGGCGAACAAGATCTGAACGGCGGCAAAAATTCTTCCCGCAATCGGGACACAAATGTTTCTTCAGTATATGTTCTCCTGGCATCACAGTTTTATTTAGTTCTTCAATATCTTCCAAGTGAAGAGTTTGCCTAGATTTGTCCTCCTTTAAAAGCCTTTTCTTATTAAAGTCCTCTTTCTTTTCATCAACAGCTACAGAGAGGGAGGAAGGGAATATAAATGAATGAATTAACGAATGCATAAGTCATTATAATAATAATGTGATATGTCTAACACCCAAATTGGGCAAGGCCTTCACATGCTCTTCCTCACATTTTCCATTTATATAGGGCAGCCTTAAAGGTGCTCTATGTATTTACTTAGGGGCGTTGCAGACTGGCCTAAAGGGCCAGCCTGGGGGTAGAGTTGAGGCGGGACAGATGCACGCTGGCTGCCCGAACCCCAGCCCAACGCCGTGTGCCCATATGCACAGCACGCACCATCAGGACACCCTCCCAGTACAACGTGCAGACATGCTGCCAAAAGAAGTTAATTCCTTACATTACTTGTTGCACTGTTCTGGATTGATAAGAAAGTGACATAAAGAAACATTAATGTCAAAATGACTCTTAAAAGTAGCTTTTGAAAATAAGTAGACACTGCTATTTGCTACACCAATAAAGTAACACTGCTCTTATTTGTTGCATTGCTTCAAGTGTAACTTTGTTGCACCTTCATTTCCATCCTCCAAAAGTAACTAGTTAGGGTAGTGACACTACTTTTGCCTGCATACTTCCATGCTTTGTGTAGGGATAGTATCCTTACTAGGGTGAGGCCAGCCAATGTGTAAACATGAAGAATTGCTTGATGTTGTAACTTGAAGCCTGCTCCTTTTTTAATAAAACAAATAATCAATCAATCAATCAATCAATGGTCAGTGAGTGACAAGGATAACTGGCTCTCTAGATGTTGCTGGACTGAAGCTCCCCATAGCCTTAGCCAGTATAGCCATCAAGAGAAACTATGGGCACTGAAATTTAGCAACAGCTTGTTGGTCAAACATCCCCCATCCCTGGATTAAACAATTCTTTCTCCTGGATCTAGCAAAATTAGAAATAACCTTTGGAATAAAAATACTGGATCACAAGATATCCTGCATCATGTCAGATCTGCTGTTGGGCCTTTAACAAATCTGAATATAAAGCAATCCAATTACAGTCCCCCCTCCTAACTCGTGGGGGATCTGTTCTGGATATTTATGCCCCATTGAGATTAATATGGTGTGCGCCGCAGGGGTGCGCCCCATTCACTTCAATGGCAGTTGCCCCTCCGCGAATTGTCCGTAGACATAGAGGGGCAACTGTATTAGCCACTGATAGACTTATTCTTCACAAGCCTGTCTAATTCTTTTTTCAAAACTACGTAAACATGTGGCAATGAATTCCAGAAGTCCACAACAACTGCTGAGCTGCAAACTGAAAGAGTCAACCAGCCATGGGGTCCAGAGGTGTAGCAAGAGGGGAATTAAAAGACAGAGGTTGTGGTGGACACAGTTATGGGACTGTGAAGGAACTAGGAAAGGATTAAAAACCAAAGGTGGATGAGGATAAGTGAACACAGTCTCAACAAAACTGGTATCTTCAAAGTATGTTTGACTACATCACACATACACAGGGTCAATATGGTCCAGGAGAGGAAGAGGTCCAGGGAATGCTATTCTAGAGGGCAGCACAACCAGTAGTGAAATGTATGACCAGTTGGCCTACAAACAGAACAAAAAGCAGGGATACCAGAGGCCATCAACACTGCAACCTGTTCTGCAGTGGAAACAAGGTGTATTTGAGAAATATAGCTCCCAGTGGAAATGCATCTGCAGAAAAGGTGAAATGTGGAGCTCTGGAGCAGGTAAGAAAAAGTAGGGCAGCTTTAACCTGGCTCATCTTCCTAGAACTGTACTGTATTTCTGTTGGCTGTATAAACTTGTGAATTGCTGAAACTGTTCCCTTTCCTGTCCTGGTTATTTCAGAGAACCAAAAAAGATGGAGCTTTTTAGAGTAGAATTGTCCCTTGAAAATCTAAGTGTTGGGCAGGAATGAACATATTACATTTTTGTTAATCAGAAACAAATTTTACTGATATTTGTTGCTGCTCTGTGCCTTAGAGTAATTTCCAATTTATGACGATGCTATCATGGGGTTTTCTGGGGCTAAGAGAGTCTGGGTTTCCATGGGTGAGTACGGATTCAAAACCTGGTCTCCAGAGTCCTAGTCCTATACTCAAACCATTATAACACACTGGTTCCTTCTTTACTGATGTATATGAGATCACTTGTTATGGAACAGCAAGTTCTACAGAAAGAACACGAAGGCTGCAATAAAAAGACAATTTGCATCATCTTTTTTAAAAAAAGCTGTTGGCTCACCTCCAAGGGATTTTGTAAAGGTTTCTTTTTCCCGATGCCCCTGGAAATGCAATCTCCCTAGTTCTTCTTGCTCCAGATGCGTTCTAGGCCAAGCCACTGGAAGCCCTATTCAGAGAATGATGAGGGGAACCTATTTAATGTTTATGGCAGCTATATCATACAGTGGATACTGAAAATATTTTCTTCCTCTTGCAACCTGTGCAGTCCCATAGTCATTATTCTCATGCAGTGATGGTCCCAGGGCAAATGACGAACCCATACTGGAGGACTGAATCTCCCTTTATGAGCCCACTGAGATTGTCCAGAAAAGCTCTTCTCTTTGTCCCACCACCTTCTCAGGCTCATTTGGTGGGAACAAGAGAGAGGGTTCTTCAGTGGCTGGTCCCAGGCTCTAGAACTCCCTCCCTAGAGAGGCCAAGATAGCCCTCTTTCCTTTCTGCTGCCGGTAAAAACATTTTTGTGCCATCAGTCTTTTTTTAAACTGACAATGGTTGGGCTTTTAAATGCTATGCAAGTCAGACAAAGGTTTGTATATAGTTAATATATTTTAATATTTTTAATGTGTAATTGTTTTAACTTTCTAAATTGTTTTTTTAATTTTATATTTATACTTTTAAAATGCTTTTGTATTGTTTTAAATTGTACTCTTTTAAATTTGCTGTTAGTCACCTTGAGTCTCTATATTGAGAGAAAGGCAAGATAATAATAATACTGCTGAAACCATCTGGGAATCCCACTGAAACCTCTCGAAGTTCCATGAAGACAGAGAAGCAGAACAGAAATGCAGTAACCAAATCATGTCATCTATCAAGGGTCTGTTTTTGGCTGGCAAGAAGAGGAGCATGCTTTGGTGGAAGCCACCTTATACTTTTCCTGACTTGAAGAGAGTGGAATGCCACTGAAGCAGAAAAGGCCAGGTTCTAGCTTGGTTCTGTATGTCTAACTATATGAAAACCATGGGTATATCTAGCTCAGTACTGTTTACACTAGATACTTAACGTTGTTGTTGTTGTTGTTGTTATTCAAGGATTTACATCCCGCCTTTCTCCCACAATAGGATTCAAGGCGGATACTGAATTCAATGTTGAATTCAATATTATTGTTTGTAATACTGAACTGTTCCGGACCCTCCCACAAATCCAAATATTCAAATTGCCATTAGTTACAATGGCTGCACGCTCCTGCACATGCGCCATTTTATCTCTCTCTGCTTGCTGTCTGCGAAGGACCAAGACCGCAGACTCCAAGTCTGCGAACAGGGAGGGACGAGTGCACATCAACCTTAGTATTGTTTATCACTGAATACCAAAGTCAGGATATTCTTAGCCATAGTATTTCCCATTAGCATGTACAGATGTGAAAATGACAGACAAAAAAAATCAGCTAATTTGAAATATGATGCTGGAAGAGAATTCAATGGATACAATGAACTGCCAAAGATAAATAAATGAGCCTGAGCCAAATCAAGCCTGAATTCTCAGTAGAAGTCAAACTGACTAAACTCAGGCTATATACTTCATGAGACAACATTGAGTGATTGGAAATGACGACAATGCTCAGTAAAGTGGACTGCAATAGGAAAAGAGGAAAACCACCTTACACACGGAGTGATTCAATAAAGGAAGCCATAGCCCTGAGCTTGCAAGATCTCAGTAGGGCTGTAACTTGGTGGTTTCTCATTCATAGAGTCACCGTAAGTCAGGGTTGGAGGGGAAACAGTTTTTAAAGACCCACAGCTTTTTGGGTTTAAACCAGGTTTTTTGAATTAATGTTTTAATGAAAACAATCTGAATCCTGCTTGTATTAATACTGCGAAACATTTTTGATCAGCCATGTTTTAATGCTTTTTAATATTAACAATCCAAAGTTATTAGGTTTTGATATGATTTACATCTTTCAATAAAACATTGAGAATCATATTGACAAGTTGGTAGCCTATATATAGGAGTATAGGACTATACCAATACAGGACTAAATCAGAAAATTAAGTAGCAAAGTACAGTTCAGATGATATAGCCACTAGCTTAAATAATAAATGTTCTAAAAACTGCTCTTTCAAAGCAAGTTGTTTTAGTTGAACTTATGTTAATTGAAGGATTTGTTTCTGAATGGCATTTCTTGCACTATAAAATAAAGTGATTAAAAAGAAACAACTGACACTGGATACTAGTCTAACAATAAACACCTACCAATAAACTGTTTAAGTTAAAATGTTTAAATTTAGTCATTGTTGTTCCAGTAAGAGGGTTGGAAAATTGTAATATCAGCCAGACGTTTTTAAAAATATGAATAATAAATTTAAAAATAAACAGGAGTGTTTTTTAAAGTCATTTGTTTTAAACCAACCTGTCAACCTTGCCATAAATTGAAGCCAACTTGATGGCACATAACCTCAACTGTTTACGCAGACTGGCAACAGCTCTGCAGAATTTTAGGTATCAATCTTTCCCAGCTCTACCAGGAATTGCCAAAGATTGAACCAGGACCTTCAACATGCAAAGGAAGCATGGTCAGACACCCTCCTTTTCCAGGACATGTTCTGCATTTCAATATTCTGTCCAGGAGGAATTCCAAAATGTCCTCCATTTGGGGCATGATTCATTGAAGGATGAGTTTATATTGATATGAGTGCCCCTAGCTTTTATTTTATAAGGTCCTACATTTTTGAATGCCCTACATTTTACAGTGCTTTGCCCTTCTTTGCGGTTATGATATCTGGTCACCCTCCACCACTGAGCTACAGCCCTCCCTGCACAGCTGCCAAATAATTCCCCAGCTGCCCCTCCAAGTTCAGAGCTGAAGAAAAGGGATGGTTCATGAAAGTATTTTGACAATTATGGGAGAATGCACTTATTTAGGATTGGCTGTTGCTATTCTCAAACAACTGGGAGGCAGAAAACCTTGCTAATCAACTGCAAATCACCCACAGATCTACTCATGGATTCCACTCTCCTTTCTACCTATCTCTACTAGGGATGTATCTACACTGTAGAAATAAAGCAGTTTGACACCTCTTTAACTGCCATGGCTCTATCCTGTGGAATCGTGGGATTTGTAGTTTGGTGAAGTGTTCAACCTGGTTGGTCAAAGCACTCTGGTGTCTCACCAAACTACAAATCCCAGGATTGTTAGGATAGAGCCGTGGCAGTTAAAATGGTGTCAAACTGCTTTATTTTTGCAGTGTGGATGTACCCTATGTTTCTTTCCAGGTTTGAATTTAAGGGAGTTTTCCTTCTTTTTTATCACAAATTGTCACCATTAGGATTCTTATTTATATATTGTCACAAGCACAACATAAAATTGCACAATGTTGATTGGCTCACACCCACTGTTTCGTATCTCTCCTGAGCCTTAGAATAGGAAACATATGTGGCAAAAATAATGTAAACCTCTTGTTGTTTTCAAACATTCAGATCAAGGAGGAGTCCTATTTCTTTTGAATCAAAACTTGGCCTTGTTCACGTGATTCTTTTAAAAGAGGAGATGAGGATCATGCGGTCTTCAGATGTTGCTTTGGTCTGCATCTCCCAACAGTCCTACCAGCTCCTGGAATATTTACCAAGCATGTGATGATGAGTTTCCATACTCTCCAAGGACTGGCATAGCAAGCATAGCTAGCAGTGAGGGATACTGTGAATTGCAGTCCAACAACACCTGGAGGGCTGCACGATTCCCTCCCTTGTTTTTAAAGTAGCCCGAGTACCTCTAAGCAGCCCAAACTTTGAGCCCCATAGGAAGCAGCCCCAAGGAGAATGCTTACCCAGTGAAATCACATGCTGGTAGTTCTCCTGCATGACATCCCAGTAGAAGGCTCTTTCATTCACATCCAGCAAGGCCCACTCCTGTTCAGTGAAATACACGGCCACCTCCTCAAAAGCCACCTGCATCTTAGAGAGGCAACATCTTTAATTCTTAAAACAGGCCCAAACCACAATCCACCAATGCCAACAACCATCATCTTGCTATACTATTCCCTGGAGAACAGGGAAACTCATTATCACATGCTTGTGAATCTTCCAGGAACTGAGCAGAATCATTAGGAAAATTAGGAAGGGGCTTAAATAAAAGGGATTTCTCTTTGCTCCTGTATCTGGCACTGCCAAGATGGGATGCCATTCTTTTTTCCTAGGGTTACTGCTGCCATTTTACCACCACATAGTTTCACCACCACATCCATCATTTGCTTTCTGATTTTCTGCCATCCAACCCCTGTCAGTTTAAAAGTGTCTTGGGAAGGAGATTACAGACTTCACTTAATGCCTTGGCATCTTATTGTATGTGGGCAATGCAGATGAGGAATGCACAATAAATGCTATTAATGGTATTTAATTAAATACCTGGCAGAAGCCAGCATTTCTGCCTTTTGCTAGAGGGATTTAAGTTTTTTGTTGTTGACTTTCTTTCTTTCTTTCTTTATTTGGGCAAGCTAAAGTTAAACTACTTTGGCATAGTGGCCATAGTGGCATAAACTACTTTGGCACAGTAGTTTTGAGTGCTGGACTATTACTCTGGAGAGCAGGGCTCGCTGAACCATGAGACTCACTGGGTGACCTTGGGCAAGTCATACTCTCTCAGCCTCAGAAGATGGCAATGGCAAACCCCTCTTAAGAAACCTGCTGAGAAAACCCTGTGATAGAGTCACAATAGTCAGAAATGACGTGAAGGCACACAACAACTGCAACAACAACACTTTTTGATTGGTTGTTGCATTAGTTTGATTGTTTATAGTTTTGAAGGACTGTAATAATTTCAATTTATTTTACAATGCATTCTATATGTACTTTAATGTGTTTTCTTTTGGAGATTTTATTATATCAAGCATAGTATAGATTACAAATAGTAATAATAAAAAGGCATGGTAGTAGAAAATCACATTGAATCAACACTATACCACATTCCTTCAGTATTCAAAACTGAAGAATTCCACCCCCTTCCTTTGTTGTTATTGTTATTCTGTACCTTGAAGTCATTTCTGACTTATAACAACCCTATCATGGAGTTTTCTTGGCAAGTTTCATCAGCGGGGATTTATCAGTGCCATCCTTCCTTTATAGCTCATCTAAAGCAGACAGAAAACTGACCTAAAATTGCAGTGCAGATACATATATGGACCAGGTGTGATCCTCCAGATCTTGTTAAGACTGCAATTACCAGCAGCCCTGCACTGAAGGATGGAGTCCAAAAAGACCTAAAAGGTGCATGATTTCCATCCTTTATATAGACTCTGGACTGGTTTAACTGAGAAGACTCCTGGCATGCCTCTTCCCTCAATCTGAACCCTGGTATTAATCATCCTTTATAAGTGCTAAAGCAACAGAATTCATTGATAGTGCCTGTTCACCAGCTATAAATCCTACAATTGCTTGGAATACCACGGCAGCTACAAATCTAGGGTACTGTATACTAAAAAACTAAACCAGCTAAACTGCCAAAATCATGGGGTTCTCTTGGCAAGGATTGTTCAGAGTGGGTCTTGCCATTGCCTTCTTCTGAGGCTGAGACTTGCCTAAAGCGGTCACCCAGTTGGTTTTCATGGCTGAGCCAGAGTCCTAGTCTGACACTTAAACCATTACACCATGCTAGCTAGCTACTATGCTGTTTAAAAGTAGTGTGCACTGAGTTTTTTCTTGCATCTTTTAAATATCATCATCATCATCATCATCATCCTCCCACCCTTTCCCCAAAACTGGGACTCTGAGTGGTTTACAAGATTAAAAGAGTACAATTATGTTTTAAATGTATTTTTAAACTATTTAACCATGTGCCTTTTGAAAAAATAGATATTACATTGTTTTTTCTACTTTTGTAAAGTATGTTTTAGCTAAACTTTTATCTCACAAAATTTAGTAAGTTATCTTGGGTCCCATGGCAGATGAAAGGCAGAGTACTGATTAAATTTTTTAAAAATTATATTGAAAGAAAATTGTATTTCACCAACATTAAACATTCCTCAGCATCCAGAACTAAAAGACATCAACACTTCATAGACAGCCCATCTAAAAGTTTGTTTTAGGAGTTATGTAACTGGATTAAATGTGCAGTGTAGACAAATCTACAGACTAAGGACTTATATTTATTTAACTGAGAATGGTTTATGACTTTTCTTTCTTTTCAAATTCAACCCTGGGATGATGATGATGATGATGATTTACTTGTTTGTTTGTTTATTTATTGGGGGGATTTATGATATTGTAAAAAATTAAAGCCAGCACAGTATACTGGTCTGAGCATTGGACTATGACTCTGAAGACCAAGGTTCAACTTCCCACTCAGCCATGGAAACCCACTGGGTGACCTTGGGCAAGTCACAGACTCTCAGCCCCAGAAAACCCTGTGATAGATTCACCTTAGAAACACCGTAAGCCAGGGGTTGGCAACCTAAGGCCCATGGGCTGGGTGCGGCCTGTGGAGGCCTTCGCACCAGCCCCTGCCTGGTCCTGCCGCCACCGCCGCCGCCACCGGAAAGGTTGCACAAGACTCCGGGAGTCATTTTGGAATCCAAAATGGCACCCTGGAGGACCCCCGCAGCTGCGCTGGGCCTTCCGGAGGCCCAGCGCGGTTGAGGGAGCCCTCCTGGGGGACCCCCGCAGCCGCGCTGGGCCTCTCTGAGGCCTGGCATGGTCGAGGCAGCCCTCCTGGTAATGTGTGCACGGGTGCATGTGCCACTGTGGCCCGGGGTGTGCGTGCACACCGCCGCGGCCCGGGGGACAGGTGGACCGGCCCCACACCAAAAAAGGTTGCCGACCCCTTCCATAAGCCAAAAATGCCTTGAAAGCACATAACAACAAAAAAAGTTGTTGAAGATGGAGCAAGCTTGTTTTATGCTACTCCAGAGACTAGGACATGGAACAATGGATGCAAACTACAGGAAAAGAGTTTCTACCTAAACATTAGGAGGAACCTCCCAACAGTAAGAGCTGGTATATAATTGAACACACTCCTTCGGAGTATGGTAGAGTCTCCTTCTTTGGAAGCTGTTTTTAAACAGAAGCTGGATGGCCATCTGTTGGAGGTACTTTGACTGTGTATTTCCTGCATGGCAGAATAGGGTTGGACTGGATGACTCTTGAGGTCTCTTCCAACCCTATGATTCTATGTTCTATAAGTATCAGGGAAAATGCTATTTACTATTCTGGGTATTAACTAAAAATTCCTGGGCCCCTTCAAGAAACCATGGCAGTTCAAACAATAAAATTAGGCTAAAGTAATGTGCAAAATTAATCCAGCCAAGATTTACCTTCCAATAGATAAAAAGGATATAATAAAAACTTTCCCCTCACCATTACCTCTTGTTTCTTATCTCCTCAAAGAACTCTCCCCTATAAAAGGCTGCCTACCTGAAGAAGCTCTGTAGTGCTCAAAGAACAGGATGGAACCACAGGAAGCCAGGATGAAATTCTGCTGTCTAGTCATGGGCAAAACAACACCTGGAAATTATGTAAGAGGCATTAGTTTAATCTTGTGATTTTACACCCTATAATCTTATATTAAGATTTTGCCTCTAACAATCTTGCCTAGATTGTTTTAAAACCCAAAAGGACACTAATAGACCCATTGAAAGTAGGTTAAAAGTGCTATATACTTAAGAGTAGTCAAAGAAAAACTATTTTCTAGGACTCTGTTACACAAGTTCTTATCTAGACCCCAGACACCATGGGACATGTTATTGTTGTTGTTGTTGTTGTTGTTGTTGTTGTTGTTGTTGTTGTTATTATTTCATCCCCTCTTCTCCCCACAGATTGAGGTGGGGAACAACAACAGATTAACAATACACAACATCAGTTAAATATAAAAAATCAGTTAAAAACACACAACAATTTAAAAAAAACAAATAAGCATACCCTTATAAGACATTCCTTTATTAATGAGGAAACAGAACAGCTGCAAGAATATATAGATGATCTGGGAAAAATCTGCACATCAAGTATCCCCTGTCAAACATAAGAGGAAACCAGTTACAGTGGCTGGAGACTCCCCGCTCAGAGGAACAGAAGCAGCAATCTGCAAGCCTGACAAGATGAATCGAGAGGTGTGCCTGTCTCCCTGGAGCCAAAATTTGTGATACAACAGAGAGGCTGACAAGACTGGTCAAGCCCACTGACTATTACCCCTTCCTTTTAATTCACCTGGCAACCAATGACACTGGGAGGCACAGTTTTCAGAATATCACAAAGGATTATCAGTGACGTTCCCCAACAGGGTGAAACCCGGTGTGTGGCGGGAGGAGCTTCTGAGGAGTGAGACTTCTGATGTGGAACTTCTAGCGGACTTCTGGGGTGCATGGGAGCCACACACACGGGCTGGATAGTGTGGCCCCAGGAACAGCCCCACCACCCGCAGAAGGCCTGAGAGCAGCAACACAGAGGAGTACCCACACAGGCCCAAGGAGCTCCTGCAGCGGTGCTTAACAGCCTCCGTGCAGCTCTAGCACCTGTGGAGGGCAGGGAACCAACCGGGTGTCATCCCCCCCTTCTGGGTGTCTCCCAATGCATCCCCCCATGAACACTACTGAGGATTTGGGAAGGAAGCTGAAGAACCTTGGTTGTAATTTAGTTTCTCCTCCATCTTGAAGGACATGGCCCAAGAATGGACAGAAGAGTAGCAGAGGTGAACAGCTGGCTCCACAAATGGTACTACAGAGAAAAAATTGACTTCTTTGACCACGGTCTGCTTTTTCACAGTTGGTCTTTTGGCCAGGGCTGGGGTGCACCTCACAGCTGTTGACAAAAATGTTTTTGCTAAGAGGATCACAAATCTGATCAGGAGAGCTTTTAACTGAGTTCTAGTGGAGAGGGAGACAATATTTTGGAGGGCAAAAATTCAGCAATTGCTGGGGAGAAAAGACCAAAACTTAGAGAAGGAGCAGCACAAGTAGTACTAGAGAATAACAGAGGGGAAGAAAAACACCCATGGGCTTAAATGTCTCTACACTAACGTACAGAGCATGGGAAATAAACAAGATGAATTGGAACTCTTAATTTCACAGACAAGGATACTGAAAAGAAGGGAGTTCAGTAAAAGTGAGATACTAAAGGAACAAACTAAAACTGTTCCAACAGGAAGGGGAAATGGGAGGTGTCTAAAGCAATCAGAATGGTTAACTAAAGAACTTTCAGCTGAGCTAAGTGTTAAAAATTATTTACAAGAAATGGAAAAATGGGGAAAACATGAAAGAGGAATTCAAGAGTAGAGCCTGTATATGCAGGGGAAGGTAAGAAAAACTAAAGCACAGAATGAACTTAGGCTTGTCAGACAGATTAAAAACAATAAAAGGGGCTTTTTTAGTTATGTCTGCAGCAAAAGTAAGAACAAAGGGTTGCTGGTGGAGAAAATGGCCAAGTACTAACCAAGGATAGAGAAAAGGCAGAACTACTGTATTTTCTGGCATATTAGACAACTTTTTAACCCAGGAAAATCTGGGTTAAAGTTGGGAGTTGTCTTATACACCAGACATGAGGATGAGGGGGG
>CM034703.1:315853486-315866604 GCA_020142125.1 Phrynosoma platyrhinos
TCTGACTTTAGTGCTCAGTTTTATGTCTTTGCTCTTCAGTATCTTTTCTATTGCTGCCCTTCCAATTCCTAGTCGTCTTATTTCTTGACTGCAGTCTCCATTCTGGTCAATGCTAGATCCTAGATATGAGAATTCTTTGACTATTTCAATTTCCTCATTGTCTAGATTAACCACTAATTAAGACAGCTTACTATTACTAAAATGAAACCTTCCCCATTTGTTTGATTGTGGCCACCAGTAGCTCCATTGGACAAGAAAAAAGGTGTGGTTGGTGCATGTTCTCCTCCTCCACATGTTCATCTTCCTGGATAAAATGCTGTTGTGCAAAGAGGGAGGATCCCTTGTTGCATCTTCTAAGGAAGGATTTATACATGGCGAGTTCCTTGTGCTTGTTCAAAGCAGGAAAGGGATGGACTCCCGCTGAACCAAGCCTCAGTCTGAAAAGAGGAGAACTGCAGGAGGTGAGTGAGAACTGCAAAGAGGTCATTCATTCATTAATTCGCTCATCCATCCAAGAGAACCCAGGGATTGAGAAGTGCTGAGAGTCTCCCTATAATATTGCATAGGGATCTTGGAGCACCTTTGAGACTCATTGAAAGAAAGAAGCTTGGGAGCATGAGCTTTCCTAGACTTGAGCCTACTTCCTTATGCTGAAACTACAAATCCCAGGATTGGGATTTGTATGCCTCTGAGAAAGTAGGCTGGAGTCTCAGAAGGCTTCTTCTGCTCCCAGCATCTCTCTTTCAGGGCCTTTACAGACTACCAGAAATAATGGAGCTTGAGGCCACTTTAACTGTCCTGGCTCAGTACTAGGGAATCATGGGAATTGTATTTTTTTTTCTGGGACATTGACTGTCAGAGAGCTCTGGTGCCACGATAAACCACAGTTCCCATGATTCCTTAGCACTGAGCCAGGACAGTTAAAGTGGCCTCAAGCTGCATTATTTCTGACAGTCTGTAAAGGCCCCCAGTGAGTCTCAGAGGTGCTACAAAATCTCTTTGCAGATTGGTTTTCCAAATTAACAAGGTTTATGGCTTTGAATTGTATCCCTACAATACTGTTGTCCTTGCCATCATTGCAACCATGGCTGTATGTGGAATTAAGTAGAAAGGTTATGGCAGCAGGCAGAAAGGGAACAAACATCACATGAGACAGTCCCCGAATCTTTTCACCAGCTTTGTTCCTTTAGCCAGGATTGAGGAAAAAACAGTTTAAAAACAAACCCCCAAACCTGTTTTGTTTTTGTTTTTTTAGTTTAAACTAGGGGATTTTTTGTGTTCAAATGTTATGGCCAGTAGCTTAAATAATAAGTATTCCTTTAAAAGTGTTATTTTAAAGCAACATATCTTGGTTGATCACATGTTAGTTGAAGGATAGCATTGCATGCAGTAGAGAATAAAGTGATTACAAAGAACTGACACTGGATACTAGTGTAACAAGAAACATTTAAGTTAAAATGCTCAAATTCAGTCAGTGTTATTCCAATAAGAAGGCTGGAAAATAGTAATAATAGCTAGACCTCTTTTTAAAAAAATTAATAATCAATTTTTAAAAACAGGAATGTAGTGTGTGTTTTTTTAAAAGTCACTTGATTTAAACCAGCCAAGCTTGCCTTTAACTACTCAATGACAGGCAGACCTTAAATCGGTGAAACTTCCAAATCCCTCTCCTTGTCATTTGCTCCTTTTTGATTCCACTACAGGCATCTTACTTGTTAAAATAGATTGTTTTACCACCCTTTTCTGACAGGACCCCCACAGCATTTTACATAGGAGAGGGCAAAGCATGTCCTTCCAACTGATGTTAGATTGTGAGAGAAATAAATGTGAATTAAACATAAAAGGGAGTTAAAAGCTAATAGCTAGTGTTGAAAGGCAGGTTAAAAAAAATATAAACCTATATATTTGCATATAACAATTAGATAATGTATATAGTTAATAAAAAGCCACTTGTATTATATATATAATATATAATACGGTACATATACGGCTAAACTTAGTGTGACTTCAAGGTTTTTTTCTTAACTTTAAGGGTGATAAGATTTACAAAATACAAAAGATTAATGTTGTTATTCCCAGGACAGAAAATGTCCTAGAATGAGTCTTTGAAAATTAATGATCCAAAAGAAAGCAAGAAGAGTCTAGAAGGTCAGCCTTAAGGTCAAAATGTATTTTGGGAAGCTATATCTTGCTAACCTTGTAAAAGTGTTGTTTGGCTTTGTACACGGTATATATATATATATATATATATGTATATATATACACACACACACACACACATATACACAAACCAATTGAACACTTATTAAGTGCTTTAAAGTTTACTAATACAAATATGTTAGGGATAATGGGATAGATTTAATATTTTTATGAACCTTAAAAAACCTTCAAGTAAGAATAGTTTATCTAGCCAGGACAAAGGCATGTCAGAATAGGTGCTTTGTTTTAAAACAGACAGTGAAATAAACCATTTTTGATAAAATGAGTGCATCAAAGTACATAAATAACTTGTAGATAAAACTAATGGACCAACTTAAGATAGGAGTAGAGCTACAATAAGATTTATTGTTACATTCCAAATTAATTGCAAGGACAGCATTCCTTTCTAGAGGTGTCCAGGAGGTCACCCCAAAAATGGGCACAGAGTCTGTGTAATAGACTCATGCATTTATTCTGACCCTCCCATGAATAAATTATCCCTATTTTAAATGGCGATGAGATGTATGAACAGATATGTTGTGGGTTGGGCTTTTACATACATTAAAAAGGTGATCTTAAAATTGATCATATGCCTTAACTAGACAATAATGTTATGGGGGTGGAAAAATACTGCCAGAGAAAGAGAATAAAACCATGCTGTGTCAAGTTTGAGGGTGGGACACCCCTTCTTGCAAGATTGTAAATAATAAATTGGAAATTACTGCTTCACTTGCTTTGTCCTGATTAATTTGATTTGGTGCTTTGGTATTTAGAAAACTGCATCCCACAGATTGCAACTCCCATAATCCTTCACAATTAGCTGAGCATGATGCGAGTTGCAGTTTGGCAATGGCTGCAGGGCTAGAGGATTGCCTGTTCACATTTTAGTTGAAGTGGGTCTATTTTTATGCTGAGAAACAGATGCACCTGTTGAACATCTGTCAAATAAATCTTAAAAGTATAGCTATGTATGAATTAGGTCTATAAAAAAACTTTGTACTAAATACAGACTAAAGTTAAGGGCTGGGTCTGTTTTATTATTTAATTTAATTATTATTTCCGAAAGGGAAAATGTCTGGCTGTTAACAAAGATGATATTTCAGAATTATCCACTTGAGCTTTCTTTTTTTTCAGAAGGGCAACTGTGTTTATCTTTTGCAGGAAAAACAGTAGAGTTGTCTGGCATCAGTAAAAATAAACAAAACTTGATGTTATTATAGTGCAAAGTTTTATGTTACATGGAGGAGTATTGATGGCAATAGGGATATGTTTAGTGAAATGATATGGAGAATTTGCTAATCGCTGTGTTAACTTTGGCGCTCTGGAAGGTACAAAGCAAAGGTGGGAGTTTTGTACCTCTCCGCATGTTGTAAGATTGCAACTCCCATCAGCAGTCAGTGGTGAGGAATGTTGGGAGCTACAATTAACTAGCAGGGAATTCCCATCCCAATATAGAGCAAAGCTAGTCGATAAGAACACAAGAGGGCCTTGGCTCTGTGTAGGCAAGGAAAGGACCTGAGTTCAAACCCCAGTATCTCTCAGTAGGGTTGAGATAGATCTTTGTCTGAATCTCTGAAGAGCTGCTGTCAATCTGTTTAGGCTAGCAGTAGGGAACATATGAGGCTCCCATCCCAGTCTTGCTGCTTAGCTAATGCTGGCATGGAACCAGCCAAATAATAGTGCATGAAAGAGATAGAGAATGTAAAGTCTGAGTAGCAGCAAAGAGGTGTTATATGTGTGTGTGCATGCATATGCACATGAGAAAGAGAGCACCAATGAGCTTACAGTTGTAAACCGCTTAGACATCCCATAGCACGATATGAAGCGGTATATAAATGAAGCTGCTTTGCTTTTGCTTTGCATCTTTTGTCATGGTTAAAGTTTGGTAAAATTTATTTTGTTACACTGCAATTCCTTGAACTGGCAGTTCTGGCTGGGAAATTCTGGGATTTGTAATCCAAAGAATAATTTTCCTGATTCCCAATCAGGACCAGAAACCACTGGCACATTCTCCATTAATTTAATCTAATTCCCTTTTAAAGCTATCTAAGCAAATAATCTTCCTTGCATTTTCTGGCATCAAATCCCACAAACTCTTGGATCTTCCACCTCATAGACGTAGCGATGGGGTGGGACAGCGAAGGAGGAAAAACTCTCCTTTTTTAATGTTGCTCCCTCCACGTTTGTGAATGGCTTTGAGGATGTGAAGCCACATACATTCATGACAAGGGAACAATTGAAAATCATACCTACAAAGGAAGTGGGGGGGGATATGTAGCCCTCCAGATGTTTTCAGACTGCATTTCCTCCCACTTCAAATATCATATCTCTAGACAAGTCTGCCTGAGCCTTAAAATCCTCAGGGAACACCTCTCTGTCAGTCTCACCACCATCATGTATATGGTTAATGAGGACATGGAAGAGAGTCTTCTTGCTGGCTGCTCCCACAATGTAGGACTCACTCCTACAGCAGGTTAGTTTGGCCTCTTCTTTGATTTCTTCTCACTGGCAGGCAAATACTTTTTTATTTAAATAGGTTTTTGATTGGGTGTGGCAAAAGAGTATTTTCATGAGGTGTACAGGATGCAGTGGTTCAAATGGTTAAGACGCTGACTCTGTTGATTGCAAGATCGGCAGGTTGGCAGTTTGAGGTCCAGGTACTGCATGATGGGTGAGCTCCTGTCACTAGTCCCAGCTTCTGCCAACCTAGCAGTTCGAAAGCATGCAAATGCAAGTAGATAAATAGGTGCCACTTTGGTGGGAAGGTATATGTATTCAGTGTATATGTATTCATGCTGGCCACATGATCACAGAGTAGTCTCTGACAATGCTGGCTCTTTGGCTTAGTAACAGAGATGAGCACTGCACCCTATGGTCAGACATGACTTGACAGCCTTGTCAACGGGGAATACCTTTACCTTTACCTGCAGAGCAGTGGAAAATAGGGAGTTATGGAGATGTTTCATCTGCAGGGTCACCATGAGTCAGAATCAACTCAAGGATAGTTAATAAAACAAAAACTGTTCCTTTATGTTATATGTTATTTAATCTGTTACAAGTATTTTAGTATGATTGTCTATTTAATGGATTTTGAATGTTTGCATTATATATTGGGCAAGATGCTACATTATCCAACGTAGTGTAAGAGTTTCACAGGCAGAACTCAGTGACAGGTTCCTTCTTACTACTCCCAGGACTCAAGTTTTACTATGACAGAATCCCAATGGCCATTGCATGAGTGGCTGAAAATAGAGGGAGGGAATTGGAGAACTGTTTGGCTATGGTCCTTACTCAGACACAGACCGATGGCATCTTGTACCAACATCTGCTAAGGTCTTCTGGAGGTCTCCATAGATGGCTGAATGAGACTGAGACTGAATAGTAAAGACTGGATTGCCTAGCACTCTTGACCACTCATGAAATGACAGTTCAGGGGAAATAGTGCAGCAAAACTGTAAATATGGGGGTGGGACAGGGGCTTTAGTGGTGGAGAGTGGAAGTGAATATCAATCTCTGCAGTGACAAAAAACAAAAACAAAAAAACAAAACCCAGACATACAGAGGTGTAAGTGCACTGACATTTGCATATGTTACTATCATGAATTAAATTGTCCCTCCTCCTTGGCTATGCTGGCCAACTAGTTGCACTTTATCCACATCTGGAAGGCCACTCATTCCACATCTCTGCGCTAGGCCTCCATGGATCATGAGCAAGGAATGTGTGGTCTTCCAGATGTTGTGGAACTGCATCAACCCTAGCTGGCATTGCCAGTGGTGAAGGACAAAAGATATTACAGTCTCACAACATCTAGAGGCTCACACATTGCCTGTCTCTGCCACACGGACTCCATTTTCATGGCAAGTTTTTTTTAATTAGCCTGATTGGAGACCATATCTTGTCAGTAACAAGTCCAAGGTGGGGAAAACATTTAAGAATCACTCACTGGTGAAGCAAACAAAACTAATCAGAAGATTCTCACAGTGTTACAAAGTTCTGGAGGGCTGGAAAGAACCTGGGCTCCATCAGAGTCAAGATGGAATTAAAAATGTGCCCTCTGTTTGTGGAGATGACAACAGGCAGATGTTGGAACAGTAGTCACAGAATGGCACCAGTCTGGACCTGCAGCCTTTAAAGCACCCATATGGTGGGGAAGTACTTGCTAATCCATCAGTTTTTGAAAGACATCGGAAATTCCACATAGTTGAGAAGCCCATTGAATGCTCAGAATGTGGGGAAAGCTTTATGAAGAGCAATCACCTTATTCAGCATCGGAGAAGCCATACAAGAGAGAAACCCTATAAATGCTCAGACTTTGGGAAAGATTTCATTCCTCATTCACTGCTGAAGAGCCCATATGGGGAAGAAACCCTACAGCTGCCCTGAATGTGGGAAAAGTTTCAGTTTCAAGCCTGTTCTGATACTCCATCACTGCATTGACACAGGAGAGAAGCCCTGAGTGTGGAAAAGCTTAAATATTAGTTCCCACCTGGTTTAGCACCAGAGGATACACCTCAAGGAGCCAGCATTTGAAGCCACAGAAGGCTTGGAGGGTAATGTAGCACTTCTTAAGACACTGTCACAGGAGCCCAAGACCATATGCTTGTGATGAATGTGGAAATATTTTTTTCTGGAGTGGCCTTCTTGTGCAACATCAAAGGATCTACATAGGGGAGAGGCCCTATCTATGTAAGAAATGTGGGAAGAGTTTTGGCCACAGATCCAGGCACACAAGGCATGAGGTAGGACATGAGAAAATGCCCTCTACAGAAAAAGTGCTGAATCCTTTGTGTTCAGAGAGAAGTTGGCTCTAATAATTAATTCCTGAGGATGCTGCCCACATAAAGAAAGGACTAATTTATGGACTTTGGGGGGAAAATATGTGGCTATAAACCCATCCTTCTCCAATCAGAATAAATGACATAATCTAGGATTATTTTTCAGAAGTGCAGTAAACCTACATGACTTGTTCTTTGTGCATGTCTTTGTTGTTGATGTTTATCTAGAGGACTTTGGTGAGATTCTACATTGCTTCGATGTAATACAAATATCCACCAGCTGAAATAAGTTAGGCAACCTCTATAGTGAATACCAATGTAACATAACATATATAGATCAGTGGTCAGTGTTCATAGCTGACAACCCATTGTGCAATTGCAATACGCAATATGTAAAGGCACTGCTGAAGCAATTAATACCCATACACTACTGTGTACTCCAGTTCACTGCCACATATGCAGTGGTCCCATGTGCACATAGATAACTCCACTTACTCCACTTTGTCCAAAAATAATCACTCCGTGGCTGCATTCCTGTACACAGACAGATGCTAGGTTAAGTCATATACCACCATTATCACCCCCAGATACACCAAGCCACTCCTTGCCTCATAGAGGGCCTTTGCAGACTGCCAGAAATAGTGCACATTAAATTGAGGCACTGCCCTGGCTCAGTGCTAGGGAGTCATGGGAATTGTATTTTTTTCTGAGACATTGAGCCTTCTCTGTCAGAGAGCTCTGGTGCCACAATAAATTACAGTTCCCATGATTCCTTAGCCCTGAGCCAGGGCAGTGCCTCAATTTAATGCGCATTATTTCTGGCAGTCTGCAGAGGCCTAGAGTGCAGGTAAGATCAGAGAAGTGCCTGAATATCCCCATAGCCAGACACAAAGTGATTGGATAAGCACTGAAATCTACCGGGATCCTCTAAAGATCTCAGCACTGATGTAATCATTTTGTATTACTACAGGGGCACAGCCAAATGCTTCTCTGATCCTGTCCCTTCCCAATGAGGCATGGAATGGCCTTTTGGGTGGAAGCCTTGAGGCTCTACAATAAATTGGGGGGCTTTGAGCTGCAAAAATGACATATAGAGGCGTTAAGAGAAATGTTCTTGTGTATATGCCACTAAGAAGGTGCTAGCCATCACGTGTAGGAAAAGCTTGCACCTATGTATATCACTAACAGGATACTGGCCAGACTCTGTTTGCCTGATTTCTTTTTTGTGTTCTTCCCATTAAGCTTTGAGCCAAAGTCCTTGGAAGGAGTTTGGAGTTCATGCAGCATGAGGGATGGACAACTGCAGTGGGTTTGGTGGCCAGTTTTCATCTGCTTGAATGCCCTGGAGGCCACATAGTCTGCCAAAAAATGAAAATAAAAGAAACCTGAAGTGTCCAGAAGTTACCTACCTGAATCTAGTTGCTAGTTCCAACTAGAATGCATACATTCATTTTTTGTTTATATATGCAACATTTCTAGTAGCCAACTTCACATCCAGTGGCTGTTGAGTTCATTAATTTAATGATGGAAACAGAATAGAGAATTTTTAGAATAGAGCAGGAGCTCAGGCCAAAAAGACAACCAAGAACACTAAACTTCATGCCTCTCTCCTCTTCTTGTATTAGAGCCCAAGGTCACAGCCCTGTATTTGTTTGCCTTGGAATAGCTCCTGCTGAAACCAGTGGGGCTCACTGCTGGGTAGATATGTATAAATATATTTTTAAAAATGAACTCATGACTGTACTGCTTGAACTCCCAGTTTTAGAAACTTTCAGATACAAGAATAACAGGCATCTCAAAATCAAAATATATACCTGTTTGCAGATGAGAGATTACAGCAGTAAGGCTGCCATTCTTCCAGGCTTCTTTGCCCCTTTTGGGCAAATACTTTGTCTGACTTGGGTTAAAGAAATGCCTCATGAGTCAATACTGGATTGAAGGCCTTGGCTGTGATGTTACCAAACATAGGTTTGGATGCCAATTGGCCTGAAGATATTAAAATAATTTTGTAAGAGGGAAAACCCATTTCCTCTTTTTTCCAAGTCTTGGCTTATCAAAGCCTGACAGTTACTGACTTGGTAGAAATAATGTATTACCTTCTTCAGATTTGCAGGTCAGTACATGGCAGGGGAGAAAAAGAAGGGGATTTCCTTGGCCTAAAACACCCTGGCAGCCTTAAAATATAGTGAAATTGCCCCACACACTCCCTCAAAGGCATTTGGGGACAGATATTTTGTTCAAATTTATTGTTAAAAAATTGCAAAGGGTGAGACCCTTGCTCTGAGGTCTCCTAGGACCCCAACACTTATCCACCCCTGATCTAGGGCAGAATTGGGCAAAATGTGGGAAGACCTGGCAAATATTTCTGTACCTTGTTCGGATTTGTTCACATGTCCTCTAATATAGGGCCTTTGCAGACTGCCAGAAATAGGGCAAATTGAGTCCACTTTTAGGGTTAGGGTTAGTGCTAGGGAATCATGGGAATTGTTTTGTTTTTTTCTGAGACATTGAGCCTTCACTGTCAGAGCTCTGGTGCCACAATACAATACAGTTCCCACGATTGCCTAACCCTAACCCTAACCCTTAAACTGGACTCAATTTGCACTATTTCTAGCAGTCTGCAAAGGCCCATAGTCTCTTGATAACTGATGGGTAATGAGATCAGACAGTGTGGTCCTCTGAGGTCTCCTGGCTCCCCTTATATTATTTTAACTGGATTATTTTAATTGTTTTTAAATTTTTCTTGTAAAAAATTAAAAGTATTTGTATCTTGTGAGTCGCAATGGATCCCTTTCTGAGAGAAAGGTGGCATAGACATTTATTATTATTATTATTATTATTATTATTATTAGCCTCCAACTTTTGTCCACCCTTGATCTAGAGCAGAGTTGGGCAATGTGTGGCCCTCCAGATTTTGCTACTGGATTGCATTCTTCATCAGCATAGCCAATGCTGAAGAGTGCTAGGAGTTACATACCAGCAATATCTGGAAGACTGCCCGTTGTCCATCCTAATCTAGAGATTTAAACTACCATGTAATTGGAGATTAAACTCTACCATATAATTGGATTGGACAAAGATTTTTCATCACCCTCCATGTGTTAATCTCCTTATCTGTGTCAGGTTATCCTTGGCATCTTTGGAGGACTGCTTGGTAAAAGACTAGTTAAGATAAGTATCAATGTTTGTAGCTTTTGCATTTCTGTTCACACATATTTTCCCCCACCCTGCCAGTATGTCTAAACATCTGCCAACTAAAGCTACACTCTGTGCATCAAATGAAGTGGCATTTTAAGCCACAAAATCTTTGCCAAATAATGCTGGATAGGTATTAACAAGCTTTAGTTTGCATATGACTCAAGGGTATAAAGGTGCCTCTAGATCAGGGGTCGGCAACCTTCCCTTACCTGGAGCCGGTCCCTTCCAGCGAGCCGGGGGAGGAATGGCAGTGTCATTCCAGCACATGAGCAAACGAGTCGCGGCTGCCATTTTGGCAAACAAAATGGCGGCCATGATGTGCACGGAGGTGGCGGCGAGAATGTGCGGTGGCGGCAGCAGCGGCGGGGGTCAGCCGGTAAGTGGGGGTCTGCGGGCCGAATGTGGCCCGCGAGCTGTAGGGTGCCGACCCCTGCTCTAGATTTTATTTTATTTTCCTAATTAAAAATTGCAGTCCCAACCCTCCATGTGTCCCCACATCAGGTGTGGAAAAGCAAAGAATATTTTCATATGTTAACACCCTGAGCACTGAGCAGAAGAGATGCTAGCCTTTTCAGAGTGCTATGACAGAAGAAGATCATAAAGCAACACTGACTCTGGTATGAAGGGCACTTTGTCTACTCCTGATCAAAGGGTTTCTCTTCCTACACATTCCCCTTCCAGTCTGGCATGTGGACAAATATCTGCCAATTGAGGCAATATGCCAGACATCTGATGCAGTAAACGGCAATCCCCAAAAGCTTAGCCTAAATAAAAGTCACTATGCCACTAAACTCTTTCGTGTTGTTTTTGTGTCAACTGTCTTAAGATGATGTCTGCCATCAACCCCCATCCCAGGTATTGTATAAGTCTTGAAATAGATACACAGATACCACTCCCTCAATGAGAAAGTAGTTGCTGTTGTCTTCATTGGTCTTCCAAAATGGGACTGGTCTTGAGCAACTAAGGAACAGGTCTTTGTCCCCCTAGTAATGACACTGAAAGTATGGTCCAAAACACACTGCAGAAATAATCCAGTTTGAGACTGCTTTAATTGTCCTGGCTCAATGCCAGAGAATTTTGGGAACTATAGTTTTGTGAGACATTTAGCCTTTGTAGTCAAAGAGCTCTGTTGCCACAATAACCTACAATTCCCAGGATTCCCTAGCACTGAACTAAGGCAGTTAAAGCAGTCTCGAACTGGATTATTTCTGCAGTGTGTTTTGTGCTTATGCCTTCTGCAGTATGTAGCTTGATTAACTTATATGAGGCATACACTTCCAAAACAACAACAAACAAACAACTGGAGTTTTGTCTTCTGCAGCATGTAGATTGATTCACTTCTTGGAAGTATGAAATTCCAAAAAACAACAACCCGAGAACAAAACCCGTACTACACTATACATCAGAACAGCCAATACATTACCCTAAACTTGGTCCGTGCTAGGACCCACAGGTATTAACAACTAAGATGTTAACTATTAAACTGTTGCCGGCAAAAAGGGGGGAGGGGAGAGAAACCATATTTCACACAAAGTTTTTCTGATAAAACTTTATTCACATTTTGTAAAGAACCCTAGCGAGTAAGTCTCATTCTGTATTCAATCAAATCCTAAGATGGTTTAATGTCTTTGTAAAAGCGGAGTTCTGTCAGTACTGATCCAAATCCTCTGTGCATGGAAAAACAATTCAATTACTTCCCAAATAAGGT
This sequence comes from Phrynosoma platyrhinos, assembly GCA_020142125.1. NCBI lineage: Eukaryota > Metazoa > Chordata > Lepidosauria > Squamata > Phrynosomatidae > Phrynosoma > Phrynosoma platyrhinos. Next base: position 315,865,368 of record CM034703.1, read on the forward strand.
CTGATGTTGATGTGCCAGTAGATAACTCCCACCCTTTCCATTCTCTATCCTTTTTGCAATACACAGTGACAAAGTATAAAGATGGTGAAACACTGACTCAATTAATATTATGATCCCACTCAATGAAACCCTTTGCATATAGCATCATACACCCTGCCAGGATATTGAAGATTAAAATCTTGTTAGTTGGATATCATTTGATAGCACCCCCTTGCTCACAGCTAGGAACCATGCATTCCTCTTCATGCTGATTAGGAGTGCTGGGAGTTGCAGTCCAGCAACATCAGTAAGGCCACATGAGTTCCCACTCCTGTGTTAGTCATTGGGTTCAACTGTCAAGAGGCCACAGAATGTTTGCAAATATTCTAGCTTCTCAGCATGAAGAGGCATGCAATAAAACAAGCCAAGCAAATTCAGTGCAGGAAGTGAGAGGTCCATAAAAAAAGTGACATAGTGACCAGAGAAGACAAAGGTGACAGAAGCAGTCATGGGGCTAAAAAAAGTGGAAATTAGGTAACTGCAGAGCTTGGATACTTACAATGAAAATATTTGTAGTTATAGTCCCAAGGCCCCTAAACAATTAGTTACCAAAACAATTACAATTAAAAATTTTCATTTCCTGCTTTGAAAAAGTAATAGAAACAGTTACTTGTCAGGGGCTTTACAAAAAACATCTGGATGCTACAAAACTGCTGGCTCCTAGTACAAAACACTCACCTCATTATTGCTTCAACTTCTAATAAGCATAAGGAAAAAGAGGAGGCACAGCACAAGCCAGCACTTGACCCATGTGATATTCCTCCTCCACTATTTGTGAAGTCATGCCTCTGTAACTATACACTGCAAAAATATCACAATTATCCCTCATTAAGTTACAGCTGTGATATATTGGGAAAAGAGAATTGTTGGGCAATAGATGTTAATAATTAAGAATGTGTTATTTTTATATTTCCAAGCTCTGGCCAGTAGGTAAAGTCCTAGCAATTGAAGAAAAGGATGGATGGGGGAAGCTGAACACCGAAGAAAGGAACCGTGGGAGAGGAGTCATGGAGAAAAGAGGTAAGACAAACAATAATTTAGCATTATTCCTTGGAAAAGATGCTGTGTAAAGAGAGAATAGGAGAGGCAAGAAAGCTTTGGCAAACTGCAGGCGGTGGCAATATCAGGAGAAGAAGGATGGAAGAGTGCAGTTTATTTAGATCCAAAACACACTGCAGAAATAATCCAGTTTGAGACC
>CM034703.1:315883672-315916527 GCA_020142125.1 Phrynosoma platyrhinos
CAAAACTACGGTTCCCAGGATTCCCTAGCATTGAGCCAGGGCAGTTAAAGCGGCCTCGAACTGGATTATTTCTGCAGTGTAGCTTGCTGAGCTCTGCTTGGGAGTTGTAGCTTCCAAAACAAAGTCCTAGCCGTGTTAATCCGGAAAATCAGTATACACAGGGATCTGTCACAAGGTGACCAAAGGCCCTCCTTTTCCAGGACCTGTTCTACATTTCAACCTTCTGTCCTGGAGGAATTCCCTAACGTCCTCCATTTTGAGCATGGATTTATGTTTTTATGGATATTTTTAGCTTTTATTTTCTGTCTGAGAGGAATGTCAAAATGTCCTCCATTTTGAGCAAGACTCAGAATGATGGATTTATCTGTCTATGAGTGTTTTTAGCTTGTATTTTCTATCCATGAGAAATGTCAAAATGCCCTCCATTTTGAGCATGCCTAAAAAGGATGGATTTATCTGTAAATGAGTGTTTTTAGCTTGTATTTTCTGTCCATGAGGAATGTCAAAATGCCCTCCATTTTGAGCATGCCTAAAAAGGATGGATTTAGATTTATATGAGTGTTTTGAGTTTTTATTTTCTGCCCAAGCGGAATTCCAAAATATCCTCCATTTTGAGCATGCCTCAGAAGGATAGATTTATCTGTATATGAGTGTTTTTAGCTTGTATTTCTGTCTGAGAGGAATGTCAAAATGTCCTCCATTTTGAGCATGACTCAGAAGGATGGATTTATCTTTACATGAGTGTTTTTAGCTTTTATTTTCTATCCATGAGGAATGGCAAAATGCCCTCCATTTTGAGCATGCCTAAGAAGGATGGATTTATATTTCTATGAGTGTTTTCAGCTTTTGTTTGGTAATTTTTCTAACACATACATATATTTATTTCAGTCAATGACCAGTAAAAAAGGAGCAAAATATGATGGATAAAATGCAGTGCAACACATTAAAAAATAATAGTAAATACAGGATTCAATATAGCAGAATTAGATATAAAATATTTGTGTTACAATGATTTAAAAAACCAATATAAAATGATAATACCATTAATATTAAAACAGTATCCTATGCCAACAAGCTATTGCTGCTGCACTAGCTACCTTGGCTGTAATCTCAGGAAATTGGTTGGCCATAAGATAATAAATGCAAAGCACATCCGATTTCCCTGGTATAGTTTGTAAAACTGGGTTATTAAAATGATGTTGAAGGTCACAACAAGAAGAGCAATATGATAAAACACGCTCCACATATTCTCCTTTGTCTGCCTCGCAAGGGCATAAGCGTTCACAGTATGGTATTTTATTATATCTTACCTTCAATACAGCAGATGGAAGCATGTTAAATTTGGCCAGAGTAAATGCTTTCCTGTACTTTGAAATAGTTACGTTGATAGTTAAATTGATGGTCATTTTTTTCTTGAATGTCCTACATTTTGCTGTGCCTTGTCCTCCTTTGTGGTGAGGACATCTGGTCACCCTGATTTTGTAGCACCTTTGGGACTAACCAAAAGAGAGAGGTTGGTAGCATGAGGTTTTGTAGACCTGAGCTTATGACTCCAACAAGATCATAGTCAAAACTGAACTTGTCACCTCATCTCCACACTTACAAAGTTTAAGCATCCCTGTGGACATTCCCGCACACAGATTGCTATGTGGGTTTGTCCCAGGTTTTCCACTCCACCAAATGCATCTGAGGAAGTAGGCACAAGTCTATGAAAGTTCATGCTCCCAACTTCTATCTTTCAGTTAGTCTCAAAGGTGCTACAAGATCCCTTTGCATACAGTTTGTCCAAAACAATTTATCCGAGTTCTAGTCTTTTCAGGGATGAAGAAGCAGGAACAACAAATATAGCTGGTGCTTTTTGTGGATTTGTGCCTACACACATAAACACAGATACAGAAAGGAGGAAAAAATCATAGCAGGTAAAAGGTACACAGTGGCAAATCAATTAGAATGCAGAAGCGTGCAAAATGAACAGTGACCTTTCACAAAAGAAAGCAGTAATTGGTTTTCTCTAGTTATTGAGCAGGAAAGATTGGTATTTTGAAAGTGTGTCCATTTTCATTCTACAAGGAATAATATTGCGCATAAAATGTCATTCAAGCAAAATAAGCATTGGGTGGCATATATTCCTTTAATTGTCTTTTGTTTTAATCTTGTACTGTAAACCGACGTGGGTTCCATATTGAGAGAAAGGTAGAGATATAAATGAAATAACTAAACAAATAATAATGTGAAGCTGCCTTTCAAAACTTATTATCACTTTGTCTGTCTGAACATTTTTATTTAAGACTCTAAAATTGAAAATGTATTTAGAATAATAATGATAATAACATTTATTTATAATACCCTTTCCACCAAAGGGCGGCACATCAGAACATATACTATCAAAAACAAACAATAAAACATCTTACTATAAAACGCTAAAATACTAAAACAATATATGCTGAAAAACAAAAACAAAAAACCCAAATTGTTTTAATGTCATATTAAATATGCTTTATCAAAAAATTAAAGAACATTTCCCTTTTGGGGGGGATGAACCTATGCGTATAAATTCTGTTGGTATCATTCAGGTCACATAATAGAGAGTTTGGGAAGATGGGGTTAAAGTGCACCAATCGAAAAGGTGGTGCACTACCTTCTCATTTATTTCCAGGCCCAATTCTAGGTAATAGTAGTTTATCTTCAGGTCCTAAATTAATATGCAATGCATGGACAACCTATTGGTGTCCCAGAACGTATGTTGTTTTAATCTTTATGCTTTTATTTTTGTATTTAGTTTTAAGGGAGGGGGTATTGTATTACAGTTTAATGGCATGTATGTTTTTAATCTGTATTTGTACTTGTAAGCCGCCTTGATTGCCAAGGCAAAAGGCGGGGTATATGAAATAATAATAATAATAATTATTATTATTATTAATATTATTATTAAGCTTCTCATCACTCCAGCCTGCCAATATCTAATGATTTGGAGAAGACACCAGTCTTCTCAAGGTAGTTTCGTCTTATCATTACATGGCTTGTTAAAGATGCTCCTTGGTTGTTTCCAGTGGTGTCACCAGGCTTGGTGACATTCAATGCTGGGGACTGGGGCTTCCAGGGCTGGGACTTCTGGGGAGTGGGGTTTCCGGCATGGGGAGGGCTCATGGGAGCACCCCCACTGGCTGGAGCGACACTCCTATGGTCCCAAAGAACACCCAGACAGGGCCCAGGAATGCCCACTGCGGCAGGGAAAAGGCCCAGGCAGGGCCCAGGAGTGCCACCGCAGACCCAAAGAGCTCCCACAAGGGCCAAAACAGCACTGGGGGTGAGGTGGGGAGGCGACCTGGTATCACCCCCCCCTTCTGGGGTGTCACCCCCCTTCTGGGGTGTCACCCCCCTTCTGGGGTGTCACCTGGTGTGGCCTGCACTCCCGCACTCCCCCATTGGCACTACTGGTTGTTTCATCCTTCTGTTATTGTTTTATGATTGTATTTTTGATGTATTGTTCATTGCCTTATGTAATTTAATGAAGGGAGGTTTATTAATGCCCAGAGGAGGGTGACCGAAATGGGTCTGGAAACCATGCCTTATGAGGAGAGACTTAGGGACTTGGGTATGTTTAGCCAGGAGAAGAGATGGTTAAGAGGTGATATAATAGCCCTATTCAAATATTTGAAAGGGTGTTATATTGAGGATGGAGCAAGCTTGTTTTCTGCTGCTCCAGAGACTAGAAGGCAGAGCAATGGATGCAAACTACAGGAAAAGAAATTCCCCATCAACATTAGGAGGAACTTCCTGACAGAGTTGTTCAGGTGTGGAACATACTTCCTCAGAGGGTCTCCTTCTTTGGAGGTTTTTAAACAAAGGCTGGATGGCCATCTGCATGTCAGGGGGTCAGAGTGGATGGCCTTTGTGGTCTCTTCCATCTCTATGATTCTCTTTGATTGTCCCAAGACTCTGGAGTCTGGAACAAAACACTCATATGGAGGGAAAGGCATACTTTGTCTGGTCATTTGCCATGTAATTTGTAGCTTGATAGTTAAAGAAACTAAAAGGTTAAGCGAACCATGATTAACAGAAAGTGGTTTATTGTAACATACAAATGCCATCATTATTTCCAACATCCACAAAAGTATGATATCTTGGATGCTTTGGCATGGCTTTCCTTATCAGTAGTGACCTTTGATGAGAACATTAGTTTTCTTGTCCCATTTCTTATTCTTGTACTACCAGCTATATCAGGGGTCGGAAACCTAAGGCCCGTGGGCCGGGTGTGGCCCACGGAGGCCTTCGGACCGATCCTGCTACTGTCGTCGCCTTTCGCAGCTGTGGGGGTCCTCCTGGGCGCCATTTTAGATTCCAAAATAGCGCCCTGGAGGAACCTCACGGCCGCGCTGGGCCTCTCAGAGGCCTGGTGCGGTCAAGGGAAGTCCTCCTGGTAGTGCATGCGCGCGCACACACCACCATGGCCCAGGGGGCATCGGGACTGGGGCCACCCCCAAAAAGGTTGCTGACCCCTGCTATATGGTTGCCTCACAAATACAGGGTTTGCCAGTTTATGCCAATTTTAAAACTAATATTTCAGAGATTAACAGTACGGGAAAGAAGAAGAGTCAGCAAAAGACATAAATTGTGGGTATTTGAGATCTGATAATAAATACAGTCAATCGTCCATATCCATGGGTTCTGCATCCACAGATTTAACCATCCATGGCTTGAAAATATTTTTTTAAAAAATTCTAAAAAGCAAAGCTTGATTTTGCCATTTTATATAAGGGATGGCATTTTACTACACCACTGCATATAATGGGACTTGAGCATCCATGGATTTTGGTTTCCACAAGGGTCCTGGAACCAAACCACAGTGGATACCAAGGGCCCACTGTATTCTTTAGGCCAGTTTTCCCTGAGCGGTGCTCTTGAAATATTTTGGATTAAAACCGCTATCAAACTTATCTCATAATGGTCTGTGGTCAACGAAGACAATTGTAGTCCAACACATCTGGAGTTCACCATGCTGGGGAAAGCTGTTCTAGGCTAAGATTCAAGGAGCAAATGGATCCGCACCATATTAATAAAGCATATGCTCATAATGCTGAATGTTGCTGGTATCTTCATTTGGAGCAGTAGTGGAAGAATTTAGCAGTGCTGCACAAGACTGAAAAATGCCTCTTCAAAATGAAAGAGGGTAGGCTTTCCTGGCTTTGATGTGGGAGCAGAGCTTAAGGTTAGGGCTGTGAGGCCTGAAATTTATAAACTCAAAAGCCCTGTTCCTAAAAGTCCCAAGGAATAGCAAAGCACCATTCTCCCATATATTTTGTTTCAGCACAGAGGGAGTTTAGAGCACCAATGGGCTACACAAAAAGCCTTGGAGAGGGGGGGGTGGCATGCAAGCTGTGGCCCACATTTTGCTCACCCCTGAGCAAAATCTCTGTTGGCAGGGCTGGGAAAGACTCCTGCCTGCGATTCTGTGGTTCTCACCAACTTGGGCAAGTAACATTAGGCCAATTGGCCCAGTGATGTAATTCAGTGTAGTGGATGATGTTATACAGGTCTTTAATGCTCTTTGTAAATTCAGTCTGCTATTCTGTATGCTGCTAGTTGTTTGTAAAATGGTGGTATACTTTGATTTCCTAGACAGATAAGGAAACGGTGTACATTGTAAAGAGATATTATTATTGTTGTTGTTGTTTTGTTGTTGTTGTTGTTGTTGTTGCCGTCATCGTCGTCATCGTCATCGTCCCATTTCCCAAATTGGAACTCAAATTGACTCCCAGACTAAAAGCACAGCACAGTTAAAAGCTTACAAAAGTAATAATTAAAATGTAATTAATAGAACAATATTAAAATAAAAATACTTGTTGTTGTGTGCCTTCCAGTCTTTTCCAGCTTATGGTGGCCCTATCACGGGTTTTCCGAGGCTGTGACTATAGCAATAGCAGCTTCATTATGTGGAGACAATGTGACTTGCTTAGATCATGGCTGAATACTACTGGAAGTTTATTCAACATATTATTGAAATAAAGCCACAAATGCAGATAAATTACTAAAGGGTCCTTTTCAAAAGACATTGGGATAGGGCAAAAAGAACTCCAAGGGAATGAGTACTTGGAAAGGGCCATAGCTAATGGGAAACCTTTTTAGGTGTTTGAGACTTTTACCATTGGTCATGCTACTGAGGACATGGTGGGAAATCTTGGCCCAAATATTTAGAAGATCAAAGATTTCCCATCCCTGCTATAGCCTTTCCTTTTTTTTTGGTCTCTTGTACAGCAGGTGTTGAATAATGTTACATACAAGGAAGTGAGAGATCAGCCAAGGAAAAGCCACAGATGTATTTTCTTTAGCCATCGCAAATTAGTCTACAAATCAGCATTTGTCTAACCAAAGTATTACAGAATTTAATTTTGGGATTATTGTACTTGCCCATCAGTATTTTTGGATCCAAAGTTCCTGTTACTCTTAACTCTCACTTTGATACTTAAATTATTCATTTTTTTTTCAGGCCTCACAGGACAGAACTATATCAAGATTTCCCATCAACATGTTGGCCTATTGTGTATTCTCGAGATTATAACATTACATTTATGGGACTGGAGAAACTACACCCGTTTGATGCTGGAAAATGGGGGAAAGTAATAACTTTCTTGAAAGGTAAATAAGAAGAAAACTGTGACTCTTAAGCTTTTGTGAAAATTGTTATATATTGATGTTGTATAAGAAGTCAGTTTGCAAGATGCAATTTCATAGACATGCTGGTGTTATGTTATTGTTGCTACTGATACAAAAACCAGTGAGGATTGCTTTCGTATTTTGTGTTTTGTTATTGTATGGATCATTTGTTTGCATAATTGCTCTGTGTATTAGTTTTACAGTTGTTTTTAGAACCAGAATTTGCATATATTTACATGCCAGACATATATTCTTGGTTGTGTAGTATTCATAAAGGAGAGGACTGTGGGAACAGACAATGGAGTTTGGACTTTATTTTCAAGATACTGTCTGCTATATTGCCACATGATCTGACTGGCAGTTATTTGAAGAGAACGGCCCATTGCATGTAACAGTGATGTGTATCTGGCAGCCTGTGAGCCAAGTCCAGTTTGCAAATTGGCCTGCTTTCTACACATTCTTTTAATAAAACAATATTTATTACTACTACTACTTCCAGTAGTACTACTACTTCCAATCTTTGTAGTAGAAATAATAAGAAGAATTGGCCTGGATTAACTGTAAGCACATTTTTATTTTATTTCCATATTATAGACTTGTATTTGCCTTTTTTTTTCAGAATCAAAACTAATTACAGATGACTCAATTGTACAAGCTCGAGAAGCAACTGAAGAAGACCTTTTAGTTGTTCACACACGACAGTACTTGAATCGATTAAAGGTGGGTTATCTTCTATTTGTGCTTGAAATAAATGTGTTCACACACACACACATCTCTACTTCATTGCTCTTTCTGTCTCCCACAAATCAGAAGTGAGCATAAAAAAATACTAATGCTTAGAACAAAATTAATTTCTTCCAGAGTTTGGGCGTTGTGGGTCAGAACATGGTTTTCCATTTTTCCCCTAAGGAAAAATTTTAGGAAACATAAAGGAAAGTTTTTTTTTAAAAAAAAGAACTTTTTAAGACAAAGTTTCACTTGCACAAAATACCAAGAATTGTGCAATATGCAGACCAGCCAGTCAATGGAATTAAAGTACAATAATTCTCATGTTGTACTGTAGACATATAAAACACTCATGTCCAAGAGGCATTTCTACACTGAGTGGGTATTGTCATTTTCATGAGTGGAGTATACAAGGATCTTAATTGCTTGTTCTGATGATGCACTACGGAAGAGTTAAATATTTTCAGTTAAGTTAAACTTTACATGTAGCAATGTTACTAACCTAGTCCTTAAAACTGTGATTGCAAGAGACTATTTCTTGCCAAATAATATACATTAGTATAATATAATTATTACAAAATCTATTTTTTGTTTTCATTTTTCTTCTACCTCTCAAATGGTAAAAACTACGATACATGTGGTTAGAATTATGTTGCTGGGGAAAAGGTGGAATATTAAATAAATAAAGATAGAAGTAGCTGTAGCAGTTTTCCCTCTCTCTTTAGTAGGGCATGTATTCAGTTTTGCTTGCAGAAACCTAAATATCTTACATTTTCAAAAAAAGTAAGTCTAGGTGTGATATGAAAATAGATATTGTCTATATTTTCATTTTCTGCAAACACTCTACATTTTTTTCTGAAAAAAATCTAGAATTTAAAAATTTCTACTATGAGGTTTGATGTGAGATTTATTATATTTTAATTACTCCTCTTTCTTATCTCTCTCTATCGCTGGAAAGATAAGTAGAGCAGTTTATCCTTTATGTGATGGGTGAAAGGGAAGGATAAGGAAGGAATTTTTTAAAGGAATGAAGGAACGGCAGGTAATTAGATTTCTTAGAGCTTGGAATGGGCTGTCCAGTGCTTCAGCAAGCTAAATTGTGCATGTCTCTCATTGCATAAAAAAGGAAGCCATTTTTAAACTCATCATGGTGTTGCATTTATCTTAACAAATCCAAACACAATTTTCCTCATAATTCCTTCCTTAGGTTTCTTGGTGTGTGCAACTGATTATCTTCTTGTGGGAAACACATGAAGGACACATCATTAACTTTCTAATTGTGGCAGAGACTATTGATCATATGAGGAAGAATTTCATACTAGACAATAATGCTTGGCAAGGTAGACAGCAATAGGAAAGTAGGAGGACTGCATTCTAGATGTGTTGACTAAATCAAGGAAGCCACGGCCTTAAGTATGAGTAGGACTGCTGATGGTGGTCTCTCACTCATGGGGGTTGCCGTAAGTCAAAGTCAATGTAATGGCAGTTAACAACAAACTTATAATATAAAATAGTAAAACTCCTGTTCCTATAGTGGAACACACATCAAAAAAGAGATAATTTACCATTTATTTTCCTATTAAAGATTTTGGTAAATTTCAGTTTTGCATGTAATATCAAAACCTATCTGTAGGGCAGCTTTTACAATAGTGGCAGGAAACTGCTCAAATTCACAGTGTAAACAGCTATCACAAACAAGATGTAAAAGGATCTTATAGCACCTTTGAGACTAACTGAAAGAAGTGGATAGCATAAGCTTATGTAGACAAAGGGGCTGAATAGATGGCCTGGAAAAGCCGGCTTCGGGGCTGCTTGGGATGTGGCATTTTAATGGCATACACCCCCAGGACACCCAGAAGACACCTAGCTGACCAGACAGCAGTGGCTTCAAGCCGCTCCAGGGATGTGGCGTTTTGATGCTGCACACATCCGGAAGCCCTGGGGTCTTTTCTGCTCCTGTTTGGGCCAGTGGCGGGGTGGATTGAACGTGGCATATGCTTGCTGCAGCTCTGGAGCGAGGAGCTTTGGGGTGGCACCAGTTCACCCTTTTGGGGTAGTCTGTTTCACTCCTATGACTGCACCTGCACTGCCAAAATAATCCAGGTTAGCACCATGTTAACTGCCATGGCTCAATGTTGTGAAATTCTAGGAATTGTAGTGTGTTGTAGTACCAGAGCTTTCTGACAGAGAAAGCTAAATGTGTCCCAAAACTACAGTTCCCAGAATTGCATAGCATTGGGCCATGCTAGTTAAAATAGTGTCAGTCTGAATTGTTTCTGCAGTGTGGATGCATCCTAAATCTATTGTACTTATGAAAGCTTATGTTACCAACTTTCTTTCTCTCACTTAGTCTCAAAAGTGCTACAAGATCCCTTTGCATCCTGATACTCCAAACTTATAGCTATGTCTTTGAATTCTACAAACAACAAGAGTTTGGAAATTACTTGTGGCTACACGTTATTCTAGATGTATGAATCTATTTTTTTTCAACTTTTTTTGTACTGCTTACAGAAGCACATACTGGAAAGCTTTGAAGAGGTATTCTAGAAATCATTTTGCGCTTTGGCTACCCACTGCAGAGTGCTATAAATACAAAATGCAGCTTAGTTATTTGTTGTATTGTCATTTTAATTGTGCTGTTCTCCTGCATTAGCTACATCCGGCACTTACATCATTGTCATTCTCCATTCCTGCTGTGTACTTTTGCCTCTGTAATGAATGATGTAGTTCTTCTGGGGCTTTTTGACATTTTTCTAAATTATTTTGATGCACTGCACATGTTTCAGCATAATAACCCAAAATTAATAATAACAATAAAAATGGGTTTGTGTATAATGTAATATTTCTTGGTTATGTCCTGTTGTATCTCTAAAGAGTTGGCTTCCTAAATATGGAGCCTGTGGTGAAAGGGAAGAATAATCTGAAATCAGACAGAAGGGTTTTAAGCTTTTGGAGATATCGCACAGCCCCACAATATAGGAGTCCTGACTATGAAATGAAGGTTAATGAAAGGCAGGGTATAGGGTGTTTCAAGAGAGAAAATGGATTGTACAAGGTGCCTTCCGTGGGTGCAGCCATTGTATACAACTTGTTTGCTCACCAACATTTTCCCGGGTTGTCATTGGTGCTTTTTTGTAATTACACGGTTTGTTTAAATGTATATGTTTTTGCTTTGCATATTGTGAATATGTATGAGTGAATTTGAATCCCAAACACAGTTACTGGTGCGCACACTGTACATGAATCTTCTAGTAAGGCTGTGGAGCCATATACATTTACCTGGGAGTGAGTTCCATTCAACTCAGTTGGGCCTGGGTTTGAGTAAATTAATAGGATTGTGCTGACAGGAATTAATTCTTAATCCTTATTTTTGTTGTTTTTCCTTCTAGTGGTCATTCGTTGTGGCTACCATTACAGAAATTCCACCCGTTCTTTTTATGCCCAATTTCCTTGTACAGAGGAAGGTACTCAGGCCTCTGAGAACTCAAACAGGAGGAACAATAATGGTAGGAAAAGTTTTTTTGTTAACATGTTTTTCTCTCAAATTAATAGGATCGTGCTGATAGGAATTAATCCTTAATCTTTATTCTTATTATTTGTTAATTGCCTTTAATAAACATTTTTAACATATCAGAAATACTGCCAGACTAGCTACATTTAGGGTGGCCACATGAACAATAGAACAGGGTTCCTAAACCTTTAATGGTTGTATAGAAAAGGGAAATGCAGCTGATGTGGCTTGGCATACAAACTTCACTAGGGAAATTGTATCTTCCACACAACTCTTAAAGGTGCAGTCCCTGACATCTTGTTTTTATCCTTTGTGGCTAACCACCCTACTTGTATTGCAAATATCCATTACCCAAGTAACTAAGTATAAAGATGGAGTAAATCTCCTGAACAATAGAAGCTATCTTACATCAATTCCATTTAGCTCAGTAGTGCTACTTGTGATTAGTATTAATTTCCCAGAAGTGTTCCCATCACCCGCTACCTGATCTTTTAAACAGCAACTGTCAGGGCTTGCACTTGGAACTTTCTACATGCAAGGAGGTGTTCTACCACTGAGAGATTGTCTGATTCTAGAAGGCAGTAGCATCACTCGGGTTGGTGTCACCTGGTGTGGTAACTCATGCTGTCACTCTTCCCCATTGACCTCCTCCCATATCACACTACACAAAATCCTTAGTAATGCTCTTTGTACTAATGTTACTCGTAAATGTACTGGCAATAGTTGTGACATAAACAATTAGTAAAATTAAAATTATACCTTTTTAAATTACAATATTATATGCACAGCCTAAACATATTTACATGTACATAGTTTCAGGTGGTTAAAGTGAAAAATTGGTAAGATGTGATGTTTTTAAAGAAAATTTTAATTTTAATTTCATTAATAAATTAATTACTTTAAAAAAAAAACCAGGGGCCTCTCCTTTCTCCTCCTACTGAACCTTGTTCCACTCACACCATCTCTTCTGCTAAGCTCCAATGTTTTAAAGGTACCCAGGTGAACGCTGCAGCCCATTGTGTCACCTGGTGCTGTCCACATCCCCTGCACTTCCTAGAACACCTCTCCTAGAAGCTACAGTTCACCTTTCCACTTTGACTGAAAAACCCTCACCAGAAACTTGGCTTGCCAGTGTCATTAGGAGGAATGTGCATCCCCATTTTCTGCCTTTATCTCGGGAGGCAAGCTTCCAGTGCAGTTCAATATAGATAGCAGTATTTGTATGGAATGTCCTCCAAGTGGATAGTGTAAAAAAGAGATGATTTTAAATGTGAAAGAACAGGAAATATATACAATTAACTTGTAATTTATATGCTTTTGAAATCTGCATATACTATATAAAGAAGTGTTCTGTATGAAATTTCAGCTGAATACAGTGGCTTTTTATCAATAGTCACTAGTTAACACATGGAGAGAGTGGCATAAAATTAATCCATGTTTCACGGTAGTGATTTTACTTTTTCACAGAGGAATAGCAGGGTTTGGATTTGCTTAACGTTATGAAAGACATTTCTTATAGGAGTTAAATGGTTTTTCTGCTTTGTTTAATAGTCAGTGCCAGGGCTATGAAAATGATTAAAAATACTATGAGACATATAGTGAAACCCAGTGGTGTCAAGTCTGCTGATGAATTGACACTGGCCAGCATAATGCATTCCCCTCTCGCTTGCAACATCTCCTCAAGATCTGTTCTGAATGGTTGGGGTACAGATTACAGTCATCCCTCCACATTTGCAAATTTGGCATTCGTGAATTTGGTAATTCGCAAGCTCTCGTCTGACCCCTCTCATGCCCAGTCAGAGGAGAGCTCATGCTGGCCCTTCTCCCTGCCCCCTGCCCCCCGATGCTTGGAACATCTGTCCCAGGCATTGATGGGAGGGAGACTTATTTGCGGATTTTCCAAATTTGTGGGGGTCTTGTTCCCCTAACCCCCGTGAATGTGGAGGGATGACTGTATTGAGATCTGCTAGGAGGGGAGAGGATGAGCATTCTCTTTTGTAAGTGGATTTCCACTTGCACAGTGCAGAAGGCCTCTGATGATAGACTGAAACTTGCTAGTGAATTGTGGCTTGCTCACCAACCTTTCTTTTATCTTTATGTGAAGTTTATTTGACTCACAATGGCTACCTTTAGGCTAATGACAAAGAATCCTTGAGGGCTGAAATGTTCTGCCATTGCTCTTTGAATGTTGCCATTTCTGGTGCCAGTTTGTGTACCTTTATTATTTTTGCATAGGACTGTTTAGTAAATGCCCATGTTGCATTAATACTAAGGAACCAATGATTTTATTCAGTGTTGTTATTAATTATTATTATTATTTCTAAGGCAGGGAAACTGGCCATTGAGAGAGGATGGGCAATTAATGTCGGTAAGTAACTGTGTTCTTACAACTTCCCTCTGTACCCCTTCAGCAATAATGTTGGTCCCACGCCTTCATCATCTTTGCCTAGATAGCTACAATTTTTTCTTTCTGCTCTACTAATGTAAGGCAGACCCACTGATTTAATTGGTGAATGGTAAGCCAACACATGTATAAACTCTATTGATTCAGTGGGTCTCCTCTAGCTGGGACTGTCAATTGGGTTGCTGACCATAACTAAAGTACCAATTGGACAATATTCTCATGCCCTAGGAAGCACTCTGATGCTAAAGTGATGTAGTACACTAATCACATAGTGCACCTTCATATTAGTTTAGTTAATCTTTCCAAAGTTCCCCAGGGCCTTCCTCTCTTTCCATTCATATATCCCCATACATCTTTCCTTGTTACCTAAATTCCTGCAGCTCTGCTATGCTCCACAGTTGAAAGGTGCCCTGCTCTCCAGAATGACTGCTCCTTTACTCTCTTGACACCACCTTTGTTTGGAACTATCTCCCAGAACACATGTCTGTCTTATTTGCTTAAGATCCATCTCAAAGTCTACCTTTTCATTGTCATGCACCAACACATATAAGCGAGCAACCACTTTTTTATTGTGTACTAGCTAATAGAGCATGTCTAACAAAGCAATCTCTTTAGTGGCCTAATATTTATACTGACAGTCATGTTTTCCTCAGCACCTAGCATTCTAGTTCAGTACATTATTCAGCTTTGCTGTATCTTCTCCCTGCAAGGTGGTGGCTTTCATCACTGCTCCAGTGATAAAGGTGGAGGATTTTGTGCATATGCTGATATCTCATTGACCATAAAGGTAAGGCAAGCTACTGTAGGTGAAAAAAATTGGATTTTTTTTCTACACGTACAATAACTATTTATCACAGATCTGTGAAACCAATTATCTTCTTTTGTTCTTAATAGAACAAGTAGTGGTACATGTGACAATGTAGTATATGAACGCTCTTGTAGCAATCCTAGCAGAATAGGAATGTCCTAATAAGAGGGTCATTAAGGAAGATACATTTTGCCTTCCTTGTAGTGCGCTTGATGAAAAATTTAGTTTTGTAGAGGCTAGAGGCAGCAGTAGAAAAGTTCCTTGTCCCATGTTTAACACAAACTTAAATCATAGTTTGGAAAAGTGACTTCCTTGGACAATAGGTCCCAGAATTTCTCAGCCAGATTCAGCTTGTAAGGGTTTATCTGAGATGATGGCCCAGGCAATCTCCTTCAGGCAATGCCCATGGTCAAAAATATCTGTTGCTTTTGCAATAGTGTTACATCATTTCTCCTCTTTCCTAACAATGTGAAATTTGAGGGAACTCTATTTGAAACATATGGATTGATTGAATTTTTAGGAATTTGCATTTACCACTGTGGTTTATGGATGCAATATAGTACATTTGAATAAATATTCAGTGTTGCTGTTGTTTTGTTCCAAGTCAGAAAGATTTTTCAAAAACATATTCTTTATGCCTCCCCATATAAATTTTGAGAGATCCTGATGCCATTGTTTAAAAGGTATTTCATTCGTTATGATTGGGATGTTTTGAAATAAAAAAAAAAGTATTTTGGGGACGATACTCATTTTATGCCCTTCTTCTAAGGTTGGACATGGAAGATGAGAGTATTAAAGAAAATATGGTTAAGTGGGCCATTTATTTTAAACAAAATATTCATGTAGAAAAATCCTGGAAAGATAGAATAAGATGGACATTAAGCTATGACCTTAGATAAAACTTCCATAAAAGGCAACACCGCTGGTATCTAACACCAGTTAAACTGTCTAAGATTGCAGAAAGCAATAAGTGCTGGGAATGTCAGGAGGAAGTGGGCACTTTTATCCACATGTGGTGGAATTGTAAGTATGCTAAACAATATTGGAAGGAAATACACAATCTAGTTATAAAAATTTTGTCATGAAAATATGGATCCAAAATATTATTTGTTAGGGATGTGCTCAAATGAAATATTAGAATGCAAATATGGCAAACTTTTATTCTATATGGCCACTGCTGCTAGAATGGTCTGTGTAGCCAAATGGAAAAAGAGAGAATGCCCAGGGAGTAGGGACTGGCTTTATAAACTGTTAGATTGTATGGTGGCAGATAAGCTTACATCACTTTTAAGAAGAAGATCTTGGGAAAACCAGAAAAAAGAATAGGAGCCGTTGATAGTTTTTCTGAAAGAAAGTGAACATGGAAAAATGTGTATGGAAGTTTAATATACAATTATAATTAACATAAGGCTTTTGTTTTAGAATAAATATTTGAGCTATATATAAAAGGTAAATATGGTTTATATGATATAGATGAATGTAGATGAAATATGATAATATAATCTCGCTATAATATGATAAGGAGAAGAAGAATTGATGAAATTATAATATGGATATAAGCATATGGATTCAAAAGTGGAAAAGAGAGTTATAAATTAGAATGAACTAACCTATTCTGGACTCAGGAAGTTTAACTGTTGTCTTTTTGTTTCATTGTGTTTTGTATATGTGTATGTATTAATGTGTTTTTCAATGTTCATATTATAAAAAAGATAAAAACAAAGAAACAAAAACATGTTCTTTATATGGTGGTGAAGCAGCTGTCAAATTATGTGTATTGTAATTCATCCAATGGTGGAAATTTCTATGTAACCAGGAGAGTTTAATTTCATATGTCTCACCTTATTTCCCAGTTTCCAGAGGAGTGGTCTTATTAATTTATTGCAAGAAAAGCAAAGCTTTGTGGCACATATTGCTGTGGTCCACTTCATCAGATGCTTAAACTATTTTCCTCAAGGTCTTGAGGACTATGCAGAGCAAATTGAAATACAGAAAAAGCAGTGATACTTACCCTAACTATGGGGGGATGCAGACCAGGGCGTTGGGGACGCCCTGGTACGGTGTGCCGCGGGGCCATGGCAGCCGCACCGCGGCGCACCGACGGCGTCCCTGAAAGGAGCGCAAAAATAGCGCTCCTTTCGGAAGACAGGGAAAGTGCACCCTAAATGCGTAGGGTGCACTTTCCCTGGCTTTTCCGCCTCAGCGTGTGAGGACGCTGCGGCGGGAGGTTGCCCTGGGAGCGCCGTCCGTCCGCACGGCCAGCAACTCCGAGGGCAACCTCGGGAGGAGGAAGGGGCGCTGTTCGTGCGGCTGCCCCTCCTCTTCCAGGCCTCGAAGACGACCCTATTAGTCGTCTGCCGAGGCCCTATGTGTGTATGTGTGCCTTCAAGTCATCTGTTGACTTTATGGCGATCCAATAAATTTCATAGGGTTTTCTTAGGCAAGGAATACTCAGAGGTGATTTCCCTAGTTCCTTCTTCTAAAATATAACCTACAGCGCCTGGAATTCCTTGGTAGTCTTCCATGCAAATACTAACCAGGGCTGATCAGGCTGGGTACCTTTACAATATTTAGGCCTTAACAGTAGTCATTAATAAAACAATTTTTGAGTGGTAATACACACATCTCCACACTTGATAACCAGGGTAACACCTGCCATATGATAAAAAGCCCTTGTTCCTATTCAGGCCACAGAAAATAGATTTGAGTCTCTTGATGGATTCTTGTTCAGATCTTTCACAATGAAATTTGTCTTTTGGGGTTCCCTTTTTGAACGATAGCTTGAGGTTAATAGTAGGGTATCCTTCAAGGCTGAATTTTTCTCCTAGTAGTTTTTGAACGTTGTCATTTCTGGTATCAGATTTGAGCTCACTACTTACAGTCCCAGATTTCCCCACCTGTCATTTGAGGGGAGATACACACAGACACACACACACATCTCTCCTACCAGATGACGATAACACTTAATTTATCTGATGATAAAGATCAAATCCGTAAAGGCTTAAGCAATAAGAAACTTGTTATGTCATACATTTGTTTTGTTTTATCTTGTTTCCCAGTTGTCTCTTTTATTTCTCTTTTCTGTATTCCAGTTTTTATTTGAAAGAATAGAAGGCGTTTGTAGGGCAACTATTATAGATTTGGATGCACATCAGGTGAGTGATAAGCTTTTTAATTTTTAATTTCAATTTAATGTAGATGTCATGTGATTTTGAAGCCATGCCACATTGAAAACTGATTCCATTAACCAAAAGCTTTCTTCTTAGTCTATAGCTTTAACTTGTGACTCATGTATTACAGGCAGGCCACAAGGAACATCTAGTTAACCGTTTTTGGAAGCTGCTGCATGGAACTGATGGGTGCACTTTGCAGTCTATTCACTTTTTATGCTCAGTGGAGAAATGGCAAAATTCCTAAGATTTACACCAGTCTGAAATATGATAGCCCCAGTTTACTCATTTGGACAAAACTGAGGCTATCTTACTGAATACATGGAAAAATTAATTAACAAATAATTTACATTTAATTTTTTAATAATAAATAATAAATTTTAACAAGAAATTTATAATAATTAATATAATAATAAATTTTACAAATAATAAACAACTCAAATAATTTAAATAAAGTACATGCATAATAAATCTAATAATATATTTTATAAATAATAAATTTCAATAATAAATAAATAAATGTTGGCTACCTTGGAAGCTATGGTGCTGAATAACTAAACTGAGGCTATAACTAAACTGTCTGACATATCATGAGATGACATGACTCTTTGGAAAAGATGATGATAGCACTTCATAGTAAAAGTAGGGAGTAGGAAAGGAGGACACCGCATTGTATGTGGATGGACTTAGTCAAAGAAGCTACAGCCTTGATTTTGGAAAACCTGAGCAGGGCTGCTGATGATCACGGCTCTTGGAGATCTCCATTCTTACACTTGATGGCAAATAACACAAACAGCACCTGCCCATTCCCCATCCCTCTTTACTTTGGATCCCACCCACTCCACATTGGTCTAATCCCTACATCCCTCCCACAACAGAAGTGCATCTTCACTTGGATTCTTCCCAAACTGGCATTGAATTCCTGGACCTCAACATGTTCTTCCACCGTGCGATAGTATATATGTGATGTCTCCCCAGATTTAGTGCAAATAAATTAAAAATGAAAACAATAAATCCCAAAAAATTCACTGTAATCAATCAAACCAGAGAGCGAAATTTAACCACCACAAAGTCAATAAAAAAACCCTCGATATCTATCAAACTGCTTGAAATTACTCATCGACTTTGAACTGGCTTTCTTTACTTTTCTACCTCAAACTTGGCATGAACTGTCTCACACTGTGAGTTTCACGTCACTCCATTCCGCTGTTTTCTGAGCCAAAGATCTACAGGCTCCAAGAGTTCTGGTTATAATGGTGGAATGTGATTAATGTAGGTCACTTTCACATAGGACTAAACTGTGGTCCCTTAATATATCTCATTTACTTCTGTTTCACATGATGATACACTGTTATGCAGATGAGATAAAATACAGGGGGGAAATTGAATTGTATTAACTTACTTGATCATTAACTTGGTTTGATTTGTATTAATTGGACTGGGGGTTGACAAGTTGGCCCTTGTGGTCTCTTCCAACTCTATGATTCTATGGTTATAATGGATTGTAACTGTCTTATAGGGGAATGGTCATGAAAGAGACTTCATGGAGGACAGAAGGGTGTATATTATGGATGTTTACAACAGGTATATTTATCCAGGAGATGGATTTGCTAAACGTAAGTAGATGATACTTTCAAAATTAATTTAAAATAAAATTCAAAACAAAAATTTCAATAGAAAATAATCTACTTCCTCATCATAATCTGAGGTTTCAGTCATACAGTCAGTGACGAGTAACTGCCAGTGGTTAGGAGTCCACATTCCCCTCAACCCAGGGGATCTCGGACAGCCATATCTCCCCCTAGAACCCCACACCTGATTTTTATACCAAAATATTTTTGGCTCAAAATGCCCAAGGGGATGCAGGGAACAATTTCCATGGAGGTTATTCCCAGTTGGTGTAGGATTGCAAACTAAATATCAGAAATATTTTTTTAGCCTTGCTCCCTCTTCCCCTCAGCCTTTTATAATACACAGGTGTTTTTTTAAATAGGAGCTATTCAGCGGAAAGTTGAATTGGAGTGGGGCACCGAAGATACAGAATACCTTCAGAAAGTAAAAACGCATGTGGAAGGTGCATTGAATGAAGTGAAATCAGACATAATTATCTATAACGCTGGAACTGATATTCTGGATGGTGACCCCCTGGGAGGCCTGGCTATTTCACCTCAGGTTTGTATAGCATACTGTATATGTTTTCCTATAGAAGCACGTGACCTGGCAAAGCCAGCAGATTATTCCTTCCGGATCAGTCCAAACAGCCTTGTACTTTTGTTTTCCCTGAACCAGACACTACATATGTCAAGCTAAGTTAATTCCTCTCAGCCATATATCCTTAAATCTGTTGCTTATTTTCAGAAATTAGCATCCTGTTCTCTTGCCTTCTTTGCACTCTGAAAAGCAACTATAGCAAACACATAGATCCATGTTTCTAGTAGGATGGGGAGGATTTGGAAGTATTTCTTTAAGGTATAACATATGCAAACCAGGGATTCAATCCTAATGTCTACTGCAGTGGGTTTCGTTCGTATTTTACAAGCAACACAGTCTTCAATCAATTTAAGTTGCAATCTCCTTCACTGATTTTAAATTAGACTACTCTGGAGTAATACAATCAATACAAATAAATAAATGGACCCTAGATTTCATCCTTGGTCATTGTTGTATAGCATGTCATTTTTTTATTTAATCTGTTTAATGCATGTTTGAATTTCCATATGAAACCATGACCATAAGACTAGCGTGGGAAAAGTGGCTCTATCCAGAGCTACTAAGTTACTGTTCCCAGGTTTCCTGGTCATTGACCATTATGGCTGGCAGCTGTTAAGATGGTCTGCCAACATCTGAAGAGCCATATATTCCCCACACTTCTACTGAGAGTGATAATTGACAGTGAATTTCAACATGTGCCTTATGTCTCCTTTTTTAATGCACATACACAGGGGATTATTGACAGAGATGAAATTGTATTCAGAGCTGCTCGGAAACACCGAGTTCCAATCTTGATGGTGACCTCTGGAGGCTATCAGAAGAGGACAGCACGAATCATTGCAGATTCTCTCCTCAATTTGCACAGTTTAGGGCTCATTGACAAGGACCTTGCAACTGGAGAAACTGGAAGCACCAAGGTAGAAACAAGCAGAGAACAGTAAACAAAAAACCGTTTACTTGTCAGTAAAGGAGGATATTTTTGACTGTTGTTTAATGCTAAGGCAACTCTAATTGTTTAATATTTAAACTAAGAGATAAGTAATATCCCCAGTTCTCATAGAATTAATATAAGATTTTTAATTTGCTTACCAGTGACAGCCCCACAAAGAATACCAGCGGATGGATGATGCTTCTCACAGTGATTTTAAATGCTGCTTTGTTAGTACAATATGGACATAAAATCTGGAACTGATTATTTTTTACCCTGGAGTCAGAATATAAAAAATGTTAATATCCTGCCTTGCAGCGGTCACTTCCTTTGGTGAAGGAATAATGTAGTGTCTGAAGAATGCACCAATTAAAGAAGTTATTTTTGCAGGTAGATAGAGAAATGGCTTGCAGTTTAGAATAGGAGTATTTTGAGCACAGCTGGCATATTGCAAACATAAGGAAAGAAAGTAGTGTGTGTTGAAAATGCAATATGGAGTACTATTTCAGTCATTTCTAATTAGATTTCTGAAAGGAAAACAGCAAGCCTCATTCAATGTCAGGATTTTAATTTTTCCTGTTAACTCTTTAACTATTGAATATACTTCACTGGAAAGGAAAGGCAGGTATACTATTTCTTGCAGCATGTGTACTTCTTTTTTCTGCCAAGATAATTAAACACCAACCTGGAGCATACCATATATGCTTGTACATAAATTGACCTCATGTATAAGTTGAGGGCAGGTTTGGGGCTAAAATTATGGATTTTAATATGACCCATGGGTATGTTGAGGGTAAAACTTAGGGGCATATAACAAAGAATGCAAAGGATTAAGCAAATAAAAACGATGCCAAGAATTTAGAAAATTCTGGCAGGCATAACTGTTTGGGTTCACTCTAAAAGCTGGATGGATGAGAATCTAGAATCATGTTTTAAAAATGTTGATCTACTTTGAAAAGACAAAGTGGGAATGATACCGCAGAGAATAGTTATCTGCAGGACTAAAATTGACAGAATCCCCAGAATGGGGGATTCTAGTCTCACTGGCTGTGGGATTTTGAAAGCTACAAGTCAAGTCTTTATTTTTCCTGTTTCTGTAAAAGAACTCTGGCTTTGAAAGTCAAGTGCACATTTAAAGTACTTTTTCAGTTCATACGAAATCAGTGGACGGTGATAAAGCAATCCAACTGATTTTATTGGGTTTTTTAAAAGCCATTAAATCCTAATAAATTTGTACACTTAAAAAAATCCTTTCTAGTTCTGGAATGTGCCTAAAAAGACTGGATTATCCAGGCATACTGTCCTTTAAGAACAGTGCTAACATCTGATTTTTACTATGTGTCTATTATTAATGCTGGCATGTAATATTATATGATAATTGCTCTATATAATATTATAAAGATAAGATGATATAATTTATTGTTGTAAAGTAAATATAAATGTAACTCTATAATATTTATTTGCTAATTGGTTTGGAATTACGTGCAGAGATACCTTTTTCTCTGACAGTCATACACTAAGTTTCTTTCATGGCTGTCTTAATGAGGAAAGGCTTAAATTAGAAATAGGAACATTAGCTGCTCCGGTTGTTTATAAAATTGCAGTAATTTCTAGTGAATTAATGGTTATTATTATATTAAAAATTATGTAACCTATAAAGTTGGTGTTTGAATTAATGTTTGAGGTGGGGGAGGGATAATTTCTTAAGAGGGTAAGATGTGTCTCATCACATCCAGTTTTGTCAGCCTCAGTAGATGGAGGCATTAGTTTAAATATAAATTGTGCCATACTACAGGTGAGATGAATATCAAATGGATCTAATTGAATTGATGTTGAAAGATGTCCTCTCTTCACCCTCACTCTTTCCCTGCCAAAGAATGTTAAGGGATGCTGAAACTGTAATCAGTGGCATCCCTAGCATTGGTGTCTCCTGTTCCGGGTGGCTGGAAGAGGATTGTGGTGGCAGTGGCCTAGCCGTTGTCTCATTCGCCCCCCTCCTCTGCCAGCAACTGCCCACCCAGATACCCACCCAGGGTTTCTGAGGGCACCGGGCGCCCTGACAAGTGAGGTAGCAGGAGGGGACAGAAGGGACATGCACTACTCTACTCTGGTGTCTTGGCACTCTGATCTGAGAGAACCATGGCACCGGAGAAGGCAGGAGATGGGCCCAACTAGATGTCACTTCTCCTTGGAGGTATTACCTGGTTCGATCCACACCCCCTGCACCCACCTAGTGATGCCACTGGTTGTAATTCTCTCTACTTCCATGTACAAGGGGGTGGGGGGAATAAGACCTATTAGACTTTGTGTTCTACTTAAACACATTAGGAGAGATGGAGAATGCCTGGTCCATGCAGGTAGAGGAGTCCCTTCATCTGGTCATCCAGACTTCTGCCATCCTCTCCTCGATTCCTCTCCTTTTCCTACACTTCAGCTATTTAATAATAATAATAAATAATAATAATAATGAATTTTTATTTATAGCCCGCCCCTCTGTGCGGCAATCGGGGCGGGTTACAACATTTAAAACAGACAAAGTTAAAACATTCCCTCATCCCACAGTCCAACCCTCCCATCCCCTTAAAACAGAATTAAACTAAAAAAAATTAAAATACTGCAAAACAATAAATGAAAACAATAAGACAGGAATCAGTGATATAAAAACAAGATTTATTTTTCTCCCCTACTGCTCAAATGAGCGGTATGTGGCAGAAGACTGAAAGCTTGCCTATCTGATCTTTCCCTTGTGCCACACATGCTGTTGAGCTGAAGAGCAGGAAAACAGCTGAAGTGCAAGGAAACATGGGTTGTAGACTCCTTTTCCCGTGTTCTTTCACTATGGTGAGTACTGGGGCTGAATTTTAACTCTCCTCTCCCATGTCTACCCCTCTCAGTTATTATTTGACTGATAGCTGGAAAACACATGAACAGTAAGAAGGGTTTTGTGTCTGTCCTGCCCTCTGCCCTGACCAGTCTGCCCATATAACCACCTTGAGAGATGCCAAGGAAGGTTTTTTATTCCTGCTATATAAGGTTTGTCATGTAATTTCTGTAAATATATAACCTCAGTCAATATAGGTAGTAAGCTTTGAGAATTCTTCAAGTGCATTCATTTTAACTGGAGTTTCTCTACTAAAGTTGAGGCTTGCTCCGAAATGGATGTAGATTTTGCACAAAATACTGTTCTCATCATTGAAAAACAAAAGAAGGACGTTACTGGGCTCCTACATATTCATGGGTACGTTGCTAGTTTATAACATTATTTTAGGATCTCAGCGTATTTCAGTAACAGAATAAGCTTCTCACAGTATGTGAGCAATATTAAGATGTCAGAAATACAAAAGCTCAATTCACTTTCTTAGCCTGAGCCAGATAGCTATAGGAAAAAACCAAGCTTGCTAAGAATGTTGTTCTTTTAAATGATTCTGACACTTTGCAATAATGGCAATACTGTCTCCAAAAAGCACTTTCCTCTCGTGAGAATGTTTAAAGCACTATTAAAATATTGAGATGTATTTTTACATTGTCTGTTGTGTTATCTAGAGTTGTTATAATCTGAAATAATTTTCTATGTTTACATTTCTATTGAGTTTAGACACTGTAATGCCGTGCAGCAAACTAAAAAAAATAAATCCTGATTTGTGTTTAATGTTCTTATTTATGGATACAATTAAAATATTGCTAATTTTTCCCTTTGTGTATTTCATTTCTTCCTCAATTTTTCATAAACACTGTTATGAAAGAAAACACATAAAAACAAACAGGAATGCCAGAGATAATGCAATACAATGGGGAAGTTTTCTTCAGTGCAGGCTGTGTCATCCCTCCATAAACAGAGAATTTGGAATATAGAGTGCTGCTTAATACTGAGTCAGGTCTTTGGGACCTTGTCAAGGTTCTCTGTGGTCCCCCTCCACTCCTACTGAGCTGGATGGGACCCCTTGAGACCCCCTTTTATCCAAAACAACTTACTGCCACCATCCAGTGATTAACCAGTTACTCCCTAGCAATGCATTGGGACATTACTGGGACTTCTAGCATTAATCGCCAACGCAGTGAGAAACTAGTCGAGCTAAGGCCCATGAAAAAGGAGTGCAAAGAGGCAGCGTACTTAAGGAAAAGTTCTAGTCTAATGAAAGGAACATTAAAGAAGATCACTACATGGAGGACAGACTGGTCTGGCCCAGGATTGTGAACATCTGACTGGCTAAAACTCCAGGGATTCAGGCAGGATTCTTTCCTAGTCCTGCCTGGAAATCCCTACTATTCCTTAGTGGTTTTCTGTCAAACTGCTAACCAGGCTAATCAGGTGAGTGGGGCTACCACCAAAAAGCTCTAGAACAGTAATTCTCAAAGTGGATGGTATGCCCTGCCAGAGCGGTGGAAAGATCCAGGGGTGCAGTGTCAAAAGTGTTGGTGTGCAAAAAAGACAAGCAGAACCAGCAGCCTCTAGGGCCAGGGTGAAGATTGGGGTTGCATGAAATGCCTTAAAACCACTGCACAGCCTTGTGGATCACTTCCTGTGGCGGTGCCTCCCGCTCTTTGCCTCCCCACGCAAGGCGCGCTCCCTTAGCCATGCCTTTCACTAGCAGTGGCACTTGGGAAATTCTTGAGAGGCTTGCTTGCAATGCATTGCTTCTGTGGCTTGGAGTGCCAGCCTTTTGAGACAGACTGGCTGACTGGAGGAGGGAGTTGAGATGCACGTGGCAATGGGGGTGAAGTGGTGTCAAAAGGCACTCTCAAATTTGGGACCCAGCTTAACTTTTGCTGGGACTTGGCTGGTAGACTGGAGCTGCGCTGCTGCCGCTTTCTTTTGTCAGGCCAGCCAAGAGAAAAGGTAGCAGAGGAAACAATGTTTTGGGAGGTGGGTTTTGAACACTTAAGCTGCGTCTCTGCGGAAGGAGGGAGAGGAGTATCCAGAGTCACTTCTTGGAAAGAGTCTTTTGCCTTGGAGTGGCTCCTGTTGTCAATATCTCTGCCTTTCCCTGTTCATGCATCTTTAATCCAGAACATGTGGTCTTTGTCAACCCCCTACCTTTGCAATGTCTGTGCCTCTCTCCTCCCTGGCAAAGGGGCCAAGCATCCTTCCTTGCCAAGGAGAAGCTTCTCCCTTTACCACTTAGTCACCTTGGGAGCAGCAACTGAGGAGCGACCGAAAGGCCTCGTGCCTGCACTGTTGCTCAGTTGCTGCTCCCAGGGTGTCCAGGTGGCATGTAGTGACTGAGAGTGGTGGTTTTGGATTTGCACTAGACCAATAGACCTGATATCAAGAAATGCATGGGAGGGAAGTCATCCCCAAGTAAAGGGGGCAGTAGCCTAAAAAAAATTGGGGACCACTGCTCTAAAAGGTACCCAACAGTGTATTGCACAGAACACATTTGTATGAGTTACAGAGACCACACACAAAAAAGTGCTTACCTTATTGCAGTCTGAAAAAACCTGTAAAACTATTGCATGGTCTTAAACATACATGCTTTTATATTGGTTTTCCCATTTAGGGACTAAAGCAGTAAGCTTGGTGTTGACTCTTCCATAAAATGGTGAGAGATATCTCCACTTGTTCAGTCTGCCCAGCACAAATATTTTATAAGCTCTCTTGCTTGTTGGTCTGTACCTGCACTGGGTTTGCTTTAGCAAGAAAAAAAAAGTACTGCTCTTTGGTGAGGAATATACAAGCATAGAAATAACCCATCCCTGCCTTATGAGCATTTACTTAATTCATATTTATTTATTAAATTTATAATTTGTCTTCTATTGGAATGGGAGAAGTAATGGTTTATCTCCTTAGCAGAGTGCACTAGCAAGCAGAATGAGAACAAATCAGCCTGTTCTGCCTAGCCACAAAAATTAGCCAAGGAAAGAAACAATGGGTGCATCTACACTATAGAAATAATGCAATTTGACACTATCATGGATCCATCCTACAAATCTGGGATTTGTAGTTTTATGATGCACCAGCGCTCTTTGGCAGAGAAGGCTAAAGAACTTGTAAAACTACAAATCCCAATATTAAATAGGCTGGAGCTACAGCACTTAAAGTGGTGTCAAACTGCATTATTTTTACAGTGTACAGGCACTCAATGTCTTCTTTAGTTAGAATCTAAATGTTATTTATGCATTAACTTTTCATGGATGTGGTGACACAGGCGGAACTTGGAAGAAAAGAGAGTAAGGTTGTCTCAGTCCACAGTCTCAGCTCTTAGCTAAGAAAAGAGATTTTGGAATAACTAATTACAATGATGGGGGAAAAGTGAAAATATTACTTTTTTGAGGGGGGGGGAATCTTTGGATCAGGCCTGCACAACATGTGGTCCACCAAAGGAGGATGTGGAACAACTTCAAGGCTCTTCCACCACAAGGAGAGGGCCAGGTGGTGGAGGAGGGAATTAATATTAATAATTATTAAATAATAATTAATTAAAACCTATGTGTGGCCCAAAGAAGTTTAGCCTATTTTAATTTTGGCCCCTACCTGCTGCCATATTGTGCAGGTCTGCATTAGATGTACGGTGCACAACTTGAAAACTTCCTATCAAAATGTTTCTCCAAATGCCATTGACGTCACTTTTGAAAATAACAATGTTGCACAGTAAAGTAACTTTGCTCATGTTACATAGTTTTAAAAACATCTCTTGATTGCTGTTACGTGCCTTGGTTTCTGACTTTTGGCAACTCAAAGACAAGCTTATCATGGGATTTTCTTGGCAAGATTTGTTCAGAGATTTGCTATCCCCTGAGGCTGAGAGATTGTGACTTGCCCAAGGTCACCCAGTGAGTTTCATGGCCGAACAATCAAAGCCTTGCCTCCAGTGTCGCAGTCCAACACTCAAACCACTACGCTGCTCAGCTGTCTGATTTAAAGAGGAGGCAGGGAAAGGCATGACTGGAGTATTTAAGTATTTTTAACAACATAGACAGACACAACTGGGGAGCCTCACTGTGAAGCAGAATGTATCTTTATCTCATCCAGGTCCTTTGTACATTTGCTTTCTGACATGTAGGGAACCTTTGCCAAAGCGTTTTGACACATGGCTTCCAACCCAAAGTGAAAGAGCAAATAATAATAATAATTTCCCTCTCATTTTACCTTTTTAGGCTGCATCCGCACAGCAGAAATAATCCAGTTTGACACCATTTAACTGCCATGGCTCAGTGCAATGGAATTATGGAAATTGTAGTTTGTTGTGGCACCGGATTATTTCTGCTGGGCAGATGCAGCCTAAAAAGGTAAAATGAGAGGGAAATTATTATTTTTTCTTGCCACTCTCCTTCCTCTTCCCGACAGGAAAACAAAGGAGGCCGCTACTGAAATAAAACTGTCCACAGGGGATGCATACCTCCTACTCCTGATCTGCCTTCCACTTAAACCATGGCACCGTCTGGAGCATGCATTCTTCTTACATAGAAGTAACAGTGATGGAGGAAACCAATCCATCAAAAAAAAAAAAAAAAAAACCCTCCCCATATTCTGTATCAAAGCACATGTGGTCCAGTTAAAACTCTTGTTTTAAGTCCTATTAATTTTAATAAGACTGACTAGACATACTAAATATTATTTAATTCAAAACAACAGTCCATAATCCCTTGAATTTTTAATTCCTTTTATTTGGAGAATATCATCAGCCATCCTTCCCCAACCTGCCACCCTCCAATTTTGCAGGATTACAACTCCCATCATCTCCCAACATTATAGATGCTAGCCCAACACACTGAGGGGGGCCACAAGACTGAGAAAAGCTGCTACAGTTAAGATAAAAATTTGATGTTTGTGTGGACAAGGAAGGGAATCTGGGTCTTCTTCATCTCCACCCAATACTATCTTCTAATTCACCTTGAAGAATTGCACAGTCCGGAAAAGTAGAAAGGTGCAGCCCTGCACCAGGGGAAAACAACAACTGCCAGCTGTACATTCTGCTTATCACCTTCCAAAGGTTATGTACCTTGCCCCTGCTAGGATTGTGAAAGCCCATCTCCCTCCTCACTGAAATACTGGCTCAAAAATGTTACAGAGACCATGATTGAAATCTGTGTATTAAGTGTAACACATACTATGACTGGCATTGTATTATTTGAGAAAGCAAACTGTATTATTGTGCACTGCACAAAAGTGTTGTCATCCAAGAACACTTTGCAATGGCTATTAATTAATACAACTTAACATGTCAGGCAGGGCATTGCTTTATAGGAGAGGCATACTATGAAGTATGTGGAGATCTGTAGCACCTTTGAGACTAACCGAAAGAAGTTGGCAGCATGAGCTTTTGTAGACTAAAGTCTGCTTCCTCAAATGAATTTGGGGGAATGCATCTGAGGAAGTAGACTTAAGTCTAAAAAAGCTCCTGCTGCCAACTTTTCTTTCAGTGAGTCTCAAAAGTGCTACAAGATCTCTCTACATACTGATTCTACAGACTAACACAGGCAGCTATATCTCTGAATTCTCCCTCTATGAAGTATTTTTAGAAGCTCTCATGCCTTTGGTATATTTGTTGTAAGTGACTTGTATCACAGGAAGAGGATCACAAACCTACTGGCATCCTTCCTTCATCTGTCTCTAATCATACTTGCCCAAGAGGGGTATGGTTTACACCAAGGACGAATTGTGCAACCCTCCAGATGTTATTGGACATTGCCTCCCACCACTTCCAACCAACATAGCCGTTGCTGGGAGTTGTAGTTCTGACACCACCTGCAAGGTTGCACAATCCCTTCCCTCATTTTACACCAATGAGAATCAGTAAGATAAATGAAGAGGAAGCAAGAGAAGTTGCCCAAGATAAACCTCTGGACAAACTAATCCGTTTCAAGTATTTTGCGCCTGGAATAATGTATGGTTGTGGGGGTCTTACAGGCAGAAATCTAATTTTTATTTTGAAAAAAGAAAAAGGGGAAAAAGAAAAACAGAAAGTCTGAAACAGGTTTCTCACCCCTTTATTAAGACAGGTTGCAATGGTTCACAGAATTAAAAAGCATGGGAGAGAGAACCAAACATAGGTATTTATTTAGAAAAAAATCAATGTTCTGTTCATTCATACAGAACAACTGTAAAACTGGGAAAACACATAAAAGCTCATCATACAAGGAAATTAAATTTTCACATTTACTCATGCAAGCAGTTGAGAATCTTTTTATACAGTTTGTAATGGGAATGGTTACAGCATAGGATTCCATCATTTGGTTCAATGAAAATTAAACCAGAGCGCATCAATAATGGAAAATAAATTAAAACAATTTACAAAGATGCATTGAATAATTTAGGAACTATGTGTTAAACTTGCAAAACATACATTTTTACGCCACGTTCATTGTCAGAGTGGTAAACAGAGCCGAGACAATAAGTTCACTGCATCAGAATAAGGCAACACAACCAAAATGGCTGTTAACATTAAATGTTATATGCACACAATGGTTGTAGAGTATGAGTTTGCCATGGATTCAAGAAGTACTAAGTCATGTACAATTTGGTCTTTTAGAAGATTAAAAACCACATTCAGTTAAAATGTCAACTCTGTTATTAACAGGGGAAATATTAATAAAGTATTTTCTTATTTTCTATCAATGCAGATATTAAAGTATACTGTATGTTGGATCTTCTTCATCTATAAAATCTTACTTTAAAAAATCTTTTTGTAATGACTGAACCTCAAGCTAATAATCTGCAGGCTGGGACTATTGCTTAAAATGCACTAAACACACAATGCTGAATGGAAATTATATATTTATTCTGATTCCAGAAGAATGCAGTCCACATTCATCAGGCAGTATTGGTAAGGTTTATCCAAAATACATTAGACATTTTAAAAAAATCCTGTAGTCACAAGAAAAATAAAAGTGAACATA
The DNA here is from genome assembly GCA_020142125.1 of Phrynosoma platyrhinos. NCBI lineage: Eukaryota > Metazoa > Chordata > Lepidosauria > Squamata > Phrynosomatidae > Phrynosoma > Phrynosoma platyrhinos. The sequence goes on from CM034703.1 coordinate 315,913,922, forward strand.
GCAATGGATGCAGCCAGCATAGCACTAGATTGCTAAATTCTGCTATCAACACACTAATCTAGGAATAACTCTTATTTAAAACTCTGCAAAGTAATGTATTTCATAAGTCTGTTTTATAAAAACAATTTCATGACAAACTTAGCTCTGATGGATTGTTGTCTAGATATAACAGTTGGAGTAAGTCCATGAGGCTCTGATGGATTGTTGTCTAGATATAACAGTTGGAGTAAGTCCATGAGGCAGAAGTACAACTTGATAAAGTGCTTATCTGAGAAGCACTATCAGACATCAACCTATGATTGTTTTGTCATTTCTGTACTTTTCACTGCTTAGGTTGGATTTCCACTGTTGCAACAGCAAAACTGTCTGGGAGATGGTCTCCCCTTCCCACTCAAACCTTAATTGCTTCAGCCAGAGGGGAACCCCTCTGGGAGCTCTGGGAACCCCTTGGGAGCTGGTTTTTGGTATCGCTAAAGCTATAAGGGGGTCAAAGAAGCAAAAAGAAAATATCACCCATTGGTGTTGCAGCACCAGCATGACACTGGATTAGGTCTAAGAAGTAACACCAACATAATGGTCTGTTTACAACAAGGAAATATATAATATCCTGTTCAAACTGCATCAGAATAAGCAGTTACAACATGGTGTCCATAACTGCAGGACTAGTGGAGTTGTAGTTTACCACATCTGGATGACACTTGACTGGGGAAGGTTGGTTTAGTACCAAACAAATCAACCAATTTTAGGCTTTCATTCTCTCCTTTATTTCAGCACAGCTGCAAGACCAGAACCATCCACATCCTGTTTTAAACTAACCACTTTACCCTCATATTCAAACATTAGGGGTTGGGGGCAATCTGGCTAGTTTAAAATATAACTGATTATAATAAACCATCATCCAATTATGGTTTATGACTTTGGCTTACTAAATAAAATAGCTTAAAATAACGGTATTTCTGATCTGTTCCTTGCTCTGCTGAAACAGAGGGCCAAAACACACTGCAGAAATAATCTAGTTTGAGACTGCTTTAACTGCCCTGGCTCAGTGTTGGGGAAATCTGGTAACTGTAGTTTTGTAAAACATTTAGTTTTCTCTGTCAGAGAGTTCTGGTGCCACAACAAACTACAACTCCCAGGATTCCCTAGCACTGAGCCAGGGCAGTTAAAGCAGTCTCAAACTGGACTATTTCTGCAGTATGTTTCGGACCAGAGTATACACAAGCCCTATCCTTGTTTCTGTTCACTTCCCAAAATACAAGACAATGGTTATTATCACAAACCTGAGGAATATATGGCCCTCCAGATGTTACTGAACTACACTTCTCTTCATCCTGCACAGCTGGCTAAGACAGATAGGGATTAGAGCTCAGCAAGATTTGAAGGGCCCTATGTTCCTCACCCTTAGGTTGCACATTATGTCCAAAAATGTGTTACTGATTTGATCATCTGCTCTTCTATCAAAGCAAAGAGAATTTCTAAAATTTAATCAGTCTACTTTATTCAACATAGTGAGCTGGAACAGGTTTAAACTAAACTGCTGACATAACCTTCTCATGGCATGAACACACAAAGCCATGGTTCTCAGTATTACGCTTTGTGGTATTTGTCTATGGTGGTTAAAGAAGGAATGTACCCCAAACTACGGTTTATTTCCAAGTCTCTGTTCCCTACATACAGCACATATGTATGGCTTGTTAACTTTAAGACTGGTGGTTGAAATCAATTTGGCAAATCTTGTGACAGCTGGTGAGCTGCATGTATGTCAGATTCTTATGACTGCCCACAATTTACCAAGATGTATGCTTTCTGACCACCTGCCATTTCTCTCTCTCTCACAAACACACACACACAATAATGGTTGCAGACATTCTGATCTCTTTTACTATGCAATTCATTTTAGTAAGCCATTTGGAATACAAACAACACTGGTTGAAAGTAGGACACCTCCACTAGTTTATTCTAGGGTGTTGAGAATATTTAAGGGGATATCACTTCTGAATTAAGGCAGCTTGTTTGTAGTTTTGTGAAACATTTAGCTTTCTCTGTCCTTCCACCCCAAAACAGAAAGCTTGCGTTGTGCATGCTTCTGTCTGCAAGCTTTACATTTAATTTACAAAAGGCTGAAAATAAGTTGACATCAATAATTAAAAGATCAGTTATCACAGGTATTTTGGACACAAGTGTGATCCTCAATTTTTTTTGAGCCTCCAAACTCTACAACTAAAATTCAGTTAAGATTAAGGATTATTTTTACAATGAAAGAGGGCACCACTCCTTTTCACGGTGCACCATCGTTCAATTCACAACTCCTGGTAGATCCACTACTTTAAAAAAAAAACCTATACCAGTCTGTACAATATTCTTTCATTTCATCTCAAGAGCAAAGGCTCTTGATCTAACATCTTGATCTCTACAAACTCATCTTAAACTATCACATATTTATTTCAGAGTTTTAATGATAAAATGCACTATTTACAAAGCAAAAGGTATGGATATTTAAGAAATTAAATAAGTCAAATTTGTCAATTCTTAATAGAAATATGCTCTCAGTGGTGTCTCTAGCACTGGTGTCACCCAGTGTGGGTGCCTGGAAGGGGATCATGGGG
>CM034703.1:315916627-315927520 GCA_020142125.1 Phrynosoma platyrhinos
GGACTCAATTTGCACTATTTCTGGTAGTCTGCAACCCCCCTTAGTTTAAGAACCGTTTCACACATTACAGTAGAAGCAGGCACCTATTAAAATTTCGCAAGCAGCTTCTTTTATTATCTCATAATGATCAAAGTGGCTACACTCTTCACCCCACTATGCCACGAAAGCATTCTGTGGGGAGACACCACTGGAAATTTGCATGTACTTAATGTCAGATGGAGTTGAACACAATAACCTTTTAATCTGTATTATTCTACTGTGATGTATGAGGTCCTCCCCCCCCCAAAAAAAAATCCTGAAAGATTTACAAACATTGGTTCAAATGGGTAATTAGATTTTATATATCAAGTTATTAAAGATTTTAACTTTAGCAAATGTTGGAAGTATAACAGAAGTTGCCCAACTTTCTCACATAATGATAGATAGGAAATGTCATGCGCACAATTTCCGATAGACAGAAGGCAAAACTGACTTCCTGGTAAAGATTTAAGACAGAGGAGGGAAACTATGGGCCTCATGTTGTTTGATTCTAGTTTCCATCAGCCTCCCTGAAAAATATCCATTATCAGGGATTATGGGAGATGTAGACCAACATAATCTGGAAAGTAACAGGTCTGTCACTCCATATTTAAGCAGCTAACATGGTAGTCTTACTCCACTCAATCACAGACATTTAGCAAGGCCATATGTAGTCGATGACTGGAACAAAGATGCTGCAGTGTACCAATGAGACCATAACATGTAATAGCCATTTCAGAGCATAACATAAATGACAAGCAGTGAGAAAAATGATCTAGTCCTTATACTAACTTTTCTTCTTGGAATGATGTTTTAAAAATGTATGTGGCAATATATTAAGAATCAAGGCGGGGGGGGGCACAATGTAAGGTCCATTAATTCCTTAGCTGCAAATCTAGGAAGGAAAGAGGCTACAGTTAAAATAATGTATCAAAACAATCTTTAATGGAATGGGTAAATTGTGAACAGGTAGACATCCCAGTAACATACAGTGAAAATGCATGTTAAGAGATAAAACTGGTTTGTTAACAACACAGAGTTCCTCTTATTTTAGGGGGAAATTACATATACTCTGCATCCAGGAGGACATATATCCTAACAAAAAAACAAAAAAAAAAGTACTCAAGACTAGGTGGCTGACAGTTAAGAGGAAGAAAAAAATAAAAGGATAATAAATTCTTACTACCTAATGGTCCACTCAGTCAATTTTTAGCTAATCTACAGGTGCCACAGACAGATTTGGCACTGTTCAGTACTCACAGGCTGTCATTATCAGAAGCCAAGAATACTCTTAATATCAAACTCTGGCTGAAACTCCAAGATGGAGACTTTAAGGCACTCATGTGACCATTGGATTGAAGAGTCACTACATTCAGAACCTATATTCCTGTCCTTAAGGGGGAAGACCAGATCCCTCTTCTTACTCAGCCAGTAATTCTTCCCTTTCCCAACTAAGCTGACAGCAGTCCTAGGTATCTACCTACTTTCGAGGGCAGAGGGGAACATCTAAGAAAACTGTTCTATTTGCGCTAAATGAGGCCACTAGCAACTGGACCCTTACATGAAAGCCAACAGAATTTTATATTTGTACAGCATGAGGTCAAAATACAGAAAAAAGTATACCTATCTTAACTATAACAAGGCAGAACTATTTTCTTGTACTGTTACAAGTTGTGCAGTATGAAAATTACTGATACATTTATTTATGAGGTCTATTCCAAACCTGTTATTTTACTATTTAAGCCTATTGTTGTGGAGGGAGAGAGTTCATATATTTCTATAGCAAAATTATAATTGTTATGAAGGTGTTTGATTAGATACTAAAATGGCAACTAGAGTTGTTGAGCTGTCATGTTAGTCACCTTCTGAATAGCATCCACAACACAGCAGTTTTATTTTATACTATTTTCAAATAGCCCAGGATATGTCGTGAATGGTCTTACAGTTATAATTGTAATTACAATTGTAATTACAATACAACTGATAGCATATGAACTGAAGCACTTTAACTATGTTTTAAGACACAAGGCTTAAGCTTTGTAAAGGCAAAATATTAATTTTATACAATGATGAATTAATGGTTATACTTTCTTTAAAAGAACAAAAGAGACAAGTACAGACTCTGGACTAAGACTTGTCTTTTCAAAACACTGCCTCAACAAGGGATCAAGAGAACATATAAAAAAAGCCACTGCCTTCTGTTCTGTGTTGTAAAGAGGTCACACATTTTTAAATCTTAGAAGTGAAAAAAACACCTTTTAGGACAGTCACACAAGCAGCATCAACACTATTTTGAGCTAAAAAGCAATTACTGCTAATAAACATAATAATGTACTTACTTATATGGAACTGGGTTTTAAAAAAATAAACAACCTCAAGACCAATGCAAGTTAGGCATGTGGAGAAACATTACCCATACCAATATTGCTGTAGAAAATAGCAGTGTGCCCAAATAATAGCAAATTGATCAAGTAAACTAAGCGCTAGTTTGAGCTCAATGAGCTCTAGTCAGAGTGGTCAAATCCCCTATAGAAAACATCATTCATGGATTGGGTAACTGCATATTCCTTCAGGATACAATGATACATCCCCGTGCATAGAAATATCCTTTTTCTCTGAGATGATTTTCTTTTTTCTTTTTAATCTGAGGTCTTATGATAAACTATGCTGCAGCAATCTACTGTACTTAATATATCACTATTGTAAACGTTTACAATAATATCTGAAACAGTAGACAGTCAAAATATAACAGCCAACCCAATATGTGGAGTTTTATCTCAAGGCCACACTGCTGCACTATGTAGAATAGTTTCTCAGAGTATAATGGACATTCAACCTTTTGACTCTGCAGTACAACCTCTAAATAATGGCCATAATGCTTGAAGCCCAAATCTGCTGAAGTTCCATTTGAACAAATGTTGTGTGCTTTTAAATAAAGTGACAAACTAATTTCACAATAAACACCCCATCAGATCTACTGATAATGTAACTCCATTGTTACACTGATTTCACATCAGTCACACTAGTGTCACTTTTCAAAGAGATACAGGGTGATTTTCAATTACGGATTTTTAAGAACAGTCATTCTTCTAAAATCCTGAAGGTTTTACTACAAATCCTAAACAAAATAATCTTCTGCACAGTCAGTACCAGTTAACCATTAAATGAACTAGAGAAGTGCAGAGTTTAACAAAACCCGACTAATCACGCAATTATTAATTCCACAAAAGTGTATTCACAGTTGCTTAATTCACATTAAATCAATCATACTGAGTTTTTGCTAATGTGTTTATTTTGGGGAGGGGACTTTAATACTCAGAAATCTGAATTAACTATTCCAACACTTTGAAATCTCCTTGCCTCAGAAACTCTGCTGTATTAAGGATTTTTATTTTTAGTGGATGGCACTTGGATATGGCAATATTCAATTTTAGAATGAGAAATTATGGTCAAAATGGACAATGAGAACAAGGCTATTCATCTTGCACACTAAAAGGCAGGCAATCAAGTAGCCTTAAGGAAAAATAATAGTGAGTGACTTGATCAGCATCGCAGCAGAGCTCTGAACAGCTAAGGCTAATCCTCCAAGTCTGATTTTGAGACCCATATTTTAGAGGCTGTAGTGCATAATGAATGTATAGCATCTGTTAAAAGTGGAGATGAGAAGCTTGGGGCGCCAAAGACATTGCTGAACCCAGCTCTCATCATACCTGACCACTGACTACACTGGGCAGGACTGATGGGAGCTGAGGTCCAACATTTGGAGGGCAAGAGGTTTGACATCTTGTGTTAGAGAACACCACACAAGAAAACCACAAGGTGCTTCCTACAGAAACTCCCAGGTTTCACATTTGTGTCTCAATGAGACAGTTTATCATGCTTACAATTAAAGACATTTATAGAAAGACTGCGGCCCTTTTCCCCTTTGGTTCCAGTTGATATAAAAACAGTGTTGTAATAATGCCAGAAAGGTAAGAAGTTCAGTATTGCGATGCTTTACGCTTCAGCTGAAATTTGGCAATCCAAGGAGGGCACCAACTGCACCAAAGTACCCCTGTATTTAAAAGAAGATTTTACACAATTCAAATTTCAGTAACCATTATAAAACAAAATACAAGTCCTTTTTACAACCTTTTTCATGCGTGTATGTGCCTTCAAGTTGCCTGTTGCCTTATGAAGGCCACATGAATTTAACAGGGTTTTCTTAGGCAAATACTCAAGATGTGGTTCTGTCAGTTCCTTCCTCTGAAATATAAGCCTACAGTACCTGGTATTTGTTGATGTCCCCCATTCAAGTACTAACCAGGGCTGACCCTACCTAGCTTCCAAGATCAGACAGGATCTGGTGTCTCTGGGGTATTTATATTGCCTTTTTTCTGATAGATATGTGAAAATCAACAGGAATATAAAGTGATCTACGTCGCTCTGTCTGCCAATTATCTTCCTTTTTAAACTTTTGTATTTTTGGTTTTTAAATAATGTTTGTTTAATTGTAATTTTAGCATTGTGTGGGGGGGTTGGGTAGGGATTAATTTTTTTAATTCTATTGTACTCTATGTATTTTTACTGTTGTAACCTGATTGGGCAGGCTATAAATAAATTATTTATTATTATTAATATAATATAATATAATATAATTAATATATATATCCATCCATCTATTATGTTGGTAATATATTGACCACTGTGGATAATCTATGCTCTAAGCCAGATTTTGCATGAAACATTCAGAGAGTACTGATCCCACTGGTGTTTTTTCTCTTCATGTGTTTTCTCACTATCTCACCATCTTCTATTTTGCCTCCCTGTATATTCTCACTGCTCATCTCAGCTTTTTACCCTCCACCAAAAACAAAACAAAACAAAAATACACAATTGGAGAGAAAAAAATTGAACTGATTTTTGAGTTTTTTGAGTAGCTCTGAAGTAGTCTGCCTATGTTGGACTAGACTGTGGGCATGGGGCTGTATGTCCCATCTATACCCCCCATGCTTGGAGAAATCAGTGGAAACCAAATGTAAGCATTTTATGATCCATCGGTCTTCAACAGAACAATGCTTTTAGAGCATTCGTGGGTCAGCTGTGCCCTACCAGATTTTGTTGAGCTCCAATTTCCATCTTTCTTTACTACTGGCTATGCTAGCTAGGGCTGATGGGAACTGCAATCCAGCAACATCTTTAGGGCCACATGTTTGCCACCCCTACTTTACAGACTGAAGACCAGGAGACAATTACAATATATTGTAGCAGTGTGAAGGCCTGCTCCTTCGCCAGGTGCTAATCTTTTAATGTCTAAAGTAGGGGTGAGAAAAGTATGGTTCTCTGGATATTGTTGGGCTGCAATTTCCAGCAGTCCTAGCCTGCACCGTCAATGGTGAGGGAGGCTAGGTGGTGCAGTCCAACAACCCCTTGAAGGCTACATGATTGCTCTGGTAATTTCAAATCTTGCTCCTGCAAGGATGAATTATGAAAATCCACATTCTAAGTTAAAAAGGCACTGACTTAAGTTAACTAGTGGCTGTCATACCCTTTTGTGGCAGTTAATTTGGAATGTTATTTTTCTGGAAATGGTAATAAAATATATAATTACAGCAGGACTCTTTTCCTGCTGTTTTTGGTTATTTTATTGTTCTCATTAAGGCATTCACTTTGCATTGCTCTGACATTAATGAAGAACCTTAACTTCCTGCTGACAACAATGGTGATTAGAAGTGTTCAGCTTTGGGTAGATCATGTCCATTATGTTTCTTAAATGCATTACGAATATAGGAAGTTTCCTGATATTAAATCCAACCACTGGATCATATAGCCTAGTACTATCAATTCTTGATTGGTACCTGGCTGCCAGTTTAGGGCACAAGTTTTTCCTTGCCCTACTTGGAAAATCCTAGTATTTTGTGGTGTTTCATCCAAGTAGCAACCAACCCTGCCCCTGTTTAGCTTCCAAAACCAGACAAGACTCAGTGAGTTTAGGAAGGTGTGATGGAACCTAATATAGGGCCTTGAGGCCACTTTAACTGCCCTGGCTCAATGCTAGGGAATCATGGGAATTGTATTTTTTCTGAAACATTGAGCCTTCTCTGTCAGAGATCTCTGGTGCTACAATAAACTACAGTTCCCATGATTCCCTAGCACTGAGCCAGGGCAGTTAAAAGTAGCCTCAAACTGCATTATTTCTGGCAGTCTGTAAAAGCCCTTAGACATAATGATATTTGAGAAGCTTAAATGGAAACTTTGGGGCATAGCTTACTTCAGAAACAAATTCTATCTGAAAGACCACCTCCTTCATATACAAGGCTGCCTGAAGCATGACATGGAGCCTCTGTTTCATGTCCCACCATCCCATGAGGCTAAAATGGTTTTCCTCTGCAGTGGCACCTGGAGTGTGGGTCTCTTGCAAGAGAAGTCATGCTGGCTCCATCCTTTCTAAGAGCACCTAAGACTGTATTACTCGGCATGACCTTTGGTTCTCAAAATTAGGGGTTGTTGCTCTGTCAGTTTTAACTTGTGTGATTTTTAACTTTATGGGAAGTTTAAACTATTTTTAAATAAATAGTCTGAGTCCATTTTTAAATGAATTTAATCTGTTTATATTTAATGGGTTTCTAAATCTGTTGTACTTTACCTCAGGGACTCTGGCAGGCTGAGAGATGATAAATAAATTCATTACATGAATTAATGAATAAATAAATATTTTCTCCCATAAAAAAAATCTAAGAACCACTGACTTTACATGAAAAATGATTCCGTTAATATTAGGTGTTTTTTAAAATCATTTAGCTTTTTTTTAAATCATTCCCACATTTCAAGAACAAACACTGCATACAGCTTTTCCTCTTCCAAATTAAGGAAGAAAGAAGTGTAAGAAATTTGAAAATGAAGAAGAACTTAAAATTCTGGCATTTGTACCGGCATTTCTACTCCATAACTGTGGACATACATACCTCATGTTCTAGGAACAAAGCCTTCAACTGGCCTTTGGACCAGTAATCCAGTGCATATGCCAAAAGCTTCATTGACAAGGTATTCACACGTAAAAAGTTACCCACAAAGACGACACGGTTTATTTTCTAAAGGAAAAAGCAAAAGTTTCCTTACTGGGGTATAATCAGAAGTGGTACAATTTCCCTTACTGGGATGGAGGAAAAGGGTTGGCAGCACATCCTATGCATGTTTATTTAGAAGAAAGTCCCACCTTTGATTCCCCCCGCAAGACATGGGAAATTTACACAATCCAGCAAAGGAGAGGGAGGCAACTTTTGCCAGTTCCCGGTTCTACCTCCCCTATAGTCCAGCAACTCTCTGTAGCAGATTTGCAGGGAATGCAAAAAATTATAATGGAAAGGGGAATTAGCATAACCTGCCCCTGCTTCTCCCCACCATTTTTCTTCATAAGAGTATTCCATGAAAGGAAGTCTGTTCAGGAAGTGCTTCCCCTGGCAGGAGGAAAGGATGGATGTAACCTGGAGTGTGGCTAACAGTAGTGCCTCCCCACAAGTTCATCTGGTTTTATCTTAGTCATCATCCAAGTTTTCTCTCTTTCCTCATCCTTCCAAAATTAGGCAAGTACTAACCAGAAAGACTATCCTGCATATGGTATGCTTTTCCCAAGAGGTTCACCAGGAAAAACAAACAAACATTTCTAGCGCAAATGAAATGCCTTCTTAATTGTCTGGAACTTCCAGAATCTCATGTAGCTGGTCTTTCCTCTGGCATCTCACTACCCATTTTTATTGATCTCTGTTTTGTTGCCTTGCAGTAACAGAATAACTTTACCAATGGAAACAAGGTTAGGTGGCAATGGAAAAGTCCGTTCATATTACTAGCAAGCTCAGACAATCTAATAAATGCTGATATAAACAAATAGGCATTAAAACAAGAGCTGAACTCAGCAGACCTATTTGCATGTAAGGGGCTACTGAAAAGTTCTCAATCAACCCACTTCCAAAAAAAGAGCATAATTTGGTCAGTGTAGCTTGGAATAGTGTTATTTTGTATTATAAACCGCCAATTTGCAGGGTTGCAGCTCTAATTTCTGAATTTTTTCATTTGATAAAACCATGTAAACAATATGTGTGCAGTTTTAAAATGCTGAACTATCCTGTTCCTACAGAAGAAAACGCCAAAGGAAACCCATGTGTGTATGATGCAAATATTGAGTGACAAGTGCCCATCATATTCCACTGTGAAGACATGGTGTGCAAACTTTCAGCATGGAGATTTTGAGAAAGATGCAACAAAGTCTGGGGAGGCCTTTAACAGTGTTAACTCCTGAAATTGTTGAGCATGTTAACAACCTGATTTTGGCAGATCGGTGAATCTTACCTAAAACAATTACTGAACACTAGAGATATCCCAGGAATGTAGTGGATTTACAGAATGGTTACAGAGTGGTTACAGAATGGTCTTCTCTCTTTGCAGGACAATGCACCTGCTCACATAGGGCTGGCAAGACAATGATGTTTTAAAGAATCTAGAGTTTGAATGCATAGACCATCCAACCGACTCACTAAATCTTGCTCCATCTAACTAATTCCTGTTTCCAAACCTTACAAAGTGTTTAAAACGAAAGTTTTTTCAAATGATTCAGAAGTGATAGCAGCAGAAGAGCACTATTTCAGTAACCAGACATGAGAAAAATGTTGGCATGGTAAAAGAAATTTGAGAAACAGTGTGTCAAGGGTATCAAACTTTGGGGTGAATATGTAGGACAGCATGTAAGTTTCATGGAACTAGATCATTCCCTTCTTGGTTTTTTCAGCACCCCCTTGTATACCACAAGGCAAGGAGAATTACTACAGAATGAAATACTACAAATTCTTATTTGGGTCAAGGTAACACACTGCAATCAAACTGTTACTTACAAAGAAGTAGTACTCAGTGCCTTCATAGCCCTGTACAATGCTGCTTGATCCATAAGCAACAAGGCAGCACTGTAAAGAAGCTGAAGGCAGCGAGAAATATTCCAGAAGAGGATGCGTTTCCTCTTCCATTTGGCAAAGCATTTAGTCAGTTAACTGAAGGAAAGTCCTACACTTCCAAGTAGACACATACATTCAAAACAAGCACATTTCAGAGAGCACAAAGAAGTGTCTGTTCCCTATGCAAATTCATAAACACACCACTGTAGGTTTGAGTTGAATAATAAATATAAGTTGCTAATTAATTTAAAATGTTTCTTTGCAAATGAAACTTCAGTCACCTTGGTGCATATCAGCCTGCCTCTTCAGCATGCAATGAGAACTTTTTCAAGATAAATGGCAGAAAGGACAGATCCTGAACAGTCAGCAAGTCAGTGAGAAAAAGAATCTGTTTGTCACCAAGAAAGTAAATGACAACATGTATGAGGAAGTCTTATAAACTTTATTCTAATCTAGATCATAACAGACACAGTTACGTGCCTGCTCATCCCTCCCAACTAAGTTTACCTCGTTTACAGCACACATGCGAGCTATAGATCCAATATTATTGGTGATAGTAACCAATGTCGCTCTAGCCAGGTCTTCTTTACTAACTGATTCCCGTCTTTCCTTGTAGATCATGTTCCCAAAACTAGACAGAGAGAGAGAGAGAGAGAGATATCAATGTTACACTGTTTTGCATAAAAGATAACTTCCATGCTATGGAGGCTTCCTCTTGCTTATGCAGCCCAAGTCTGCTCTAAACTCCAGTTGAAAGCAGTAGTGCAGAATCCAGTCATACTTAAAAAGACTGTATTTTCATTTACTGCCCTGCTGAAATCCGAGGGACTTAATTAACTCTGATTTCAATGGGCCTACTCTACATGTGAGTAAATCTGGTTCCAACCCACTGCTAATAATATTCAGCTGTGCTTGCTGTCTGCCTGGAATCTTTAAACTGAAAGTCCAGTAGTTAAAAGATATGTGGCAAATGACAAGGGAACAGAAGCAACTACCTTTGCAGCATTAGATAACTCCATCTGTATTGGAGGATGTCATACAGGAAGCTATTTTGATAGTTTGAGGGTAATAACTTTCTGTTTTGATTAATTATATGATTTATTTAAAAAAAACATGTGTAATTAAAATAGAGACTTGCAAAGCATCCAAATCAGCAAAAGACTCTGCCATCTCAGATCATTTATTATATGGTTATGATTGTCTTTTTCCCCATTTGGGATTCAAGGTGTACTAGCAGAGTTGCCTTCTGTTTTTGAAGATCAAACACTATAGTCATGAACTCAGATAGATGTTATAAATTGGTTCCAGTCTACACTTGATAGTCAAGCTTCTTGGGAGACAAACTTCTTCATGCTTATCTTTGCAACTATATATGTGTGGGGTTGTTTAAAAAATAGGATAGTAAGACATGTTGGTGTTAACTGATGGATTATTCTGGATGTAATATACCCAAGAAATTTATGCTGAAAACAGTACATAAATGTGTATGCCTTTGTACTGTGAAATGCAGAGGGTTTACCTGGTTACAGAGGATAACTAGTGAAATCCAGAGGGCTTACCTCTTGGTTTCAATGATTTAGTGGCAAAAGGGAGGAGCAAAAGGGACAAGCAGACAATATGACTTAAAGCTTTATATTTGAAAACTTATACTGGCTATTGATTACTACCCTCCAGCTACAATTTGGAGATTTAAATATTCATGGCAGTATCACTATCTGGCTTGTTGACTGATCCTAAACAAAAACAGAGAAAAAAAGGGACAAAGGAGGGAAGAGAACTTCATACAAGTGGCACTGCTGATACTTTGCCCAAAGAAGACTTTATAAAGTTACTAAAAGACTGCATAAGGGGAGGGTGGGTTTGGGTTTGGAAAGATTTACTGTGAGATTTTATTGTTGTAAGCCACCTCGATTGCTTCAGTAAAGGGGCGGGATAGAAATAAATACCGTATTTT
>CM034703.1:315949358-315959619 GCA_020142125.1 Phrynosoma platyrhinos
GGAACCATTCTGTTTCTCTGTGTTCTGTTCTGACAGCAGCCTCTTGTCTTGAGTACAGATTCCTCATTTAAGACTATCAGATGTGTTGGCACTCCTGTCTTCAAGGGCATTCCATAGCCTTTCATGATCTATGCACTCAAAGACTTTGCTGTAGTCTATAAAGCACATGCTGATTTTCTTTTGGAACTTCCTGCTATGCTCCATTAGCTATTGTGTATTTGCAATGTGATCCTTGGTGTCTCTTTCTTTCCTGAACCCCGCTTGGACCTCTGGGATGTCTCCCCCATGTATGGTTGGAGTCTATGTTGCAGTATTTTGAGCATAATGTTGCTTGCATGGGAAATTAGTACTATGGTTCTATAGTTGCTGCAGTCTCTTGTCTCCTATGTTGTGAATGGGGATGTATGTTGATCGCTTCCAATCTGTTGGCCATTGTTTTGTTTTCCATATCTGTTGACATATGTTGGTTAGCAATATACCAATAGATTGTCTGTTCCTGGAGTCTTGTTTTTGCCATTTCTTTTATTATTATTTATTATAATTAATTAATTAACTAAAATTTACATTTTTAATTAAATTAAATTATTTTATTATATTTTATTATTATGGTATATTTATAAAATTTTGTCATTGTCATCATTGGTCCCTAAGTGCATGATATTAGAAAATCAGATCATTGTGTCCTTTATTTTTGTTACAACTTGTGCCAGAAGTGACTAAAGTGTAAGATGGAGAAGTACAAGGGGGTATCATAAAGTAGTAATTATCACCTGGAAGTTATTATGGTATATTGATGAAATTCTATCAGTGTCATCATCACCAAGTGACTTTTTCTCTTCCCCAAAATGAAAAAATCTGTTGTGGGGTTGCCAATTTGACAACACAGTTGACGTCATTTATGAAGTGGAAGAGTGGTTTAAGGCGCAAGCTGCAGACTCCTACAATAATGGTATTTGGAGGGTCAAGAAATGCTGGGGGAAATGTGTAAATCTGGATGGTGACTATGTAGAGATAAGTTACCAACTACATATTAAAACAAACTTTCTGTCAAAACATTTTAAAGGTAATAATTAAAACTTTACAATACCCACTTGTAATGTGTGTTTGTGATTTACAAGGACCAAAGACAGGATTATAACAAATTGAAATGAGGCCTTTCAGCAAATCCATTTAACATTCTATTTGTTTGTAACATATTTATTTTAAAATTTACTTAATTGCTCTTCACTTAAACAATTTGGGGACGGATGAGCATGCTAGATTGTCAAAATATCATAATGAGATTTGGTATACTCATTAATCTACATTGTTTTGCATTTCGAGTGTGAATGACTTGATACCCCACTCCCATTGCTCTTAAAGCTGGGAAAAACGTATTTCATGTCTTATATGCCTTGATGATCTGAGATATCAGAGAGAAATTGGCATGCATGTTCAAATTAAAAGCAAAGAGATTCCACTTAAACATTAGGAGAAACATGGAGGGTGATGGACTCTCTTTCTCTGATAGTCTTTAAACAAAGCTTGGATGGGCATCTTTCATGAGTGCTTTAGGTATGTATTCCTGCATGGCAGGGGATTGGATTAGATGACCACTACAGCCCCTTCCAACTTTATGATTCTATGTATAAAATGTGAACACGAGGTCTACCCCATGACACATTATATATATTTCCAAATATAACATGGCACAACAAACTACCTTTCCCTGAGTGCATAAGATATCAGAATGGCATTAGGTATATTTGTAATGCAATACTTTACTCAAAAGTTCACCTTTTCAACCATTACAGCAACATCCAATAAGGGGAAGAAAGAGAAAAATCTGAAGCCTCCAAATGCGATGCTTTACTGATTATTTCAGATGAAGCAAAGACTCCTGTTTTTGCAATGTCAGAATCGTCAGTAAATATTAAGCTCACTTACCACACTTTCAAGGAATTCATCCAATTCATACTGAGGTCTGAACATTCAGGGATTTCAAAACCTACCTCTCAACAATCTCTGCATTTCTACAAACAGGGAATGTAGCGTTAGGACTATGACACATGAAACAAACTTATTACAGGGATTACTTTTACAGATCATTATGGGCTTATCCAGTTTCTGGTCTCAATGGGAGCACGGCCACTGAATCAATGGAATGTACATGAGAAGTGACTTAATATTTTGCAATTGGTTTAATGGGCCTACTTTAGATTTAGCCCTATGTGTCTTGGTCACTCTATACTCTTTTCCACTCAAAGGATGCGGATATTACTTTTTATATGCAGAGCTTGGAAAAGCTACCTTTTTGTACTATCATTCCCAGAAATACCCAGCCAGCATGGCCACTGCCCATCCTGAGTGAGTACCTTCTTGGAGCTCTAGTAAAATTAAGATTCCAACCTCTGATTACATTACTATTATTTAAAGTTCACTCAATTTTTCCTCATTACTTTAGTCCCACTGTCATTGCTTGTGCCCTCAATTGTAACCTTTTCAATTTGTCATCATCCACCTGCCATGGTTAATGCAATCCAAAGCAGCATTACCTGTTTTATGCATAGGATCATCTTATCCCCACAGCTTTGAACAAGTTTCTCAGCATATTATATCACAAACCATTTTTCTACAAAGAGTCACAAATAACAAAACTCTGGGGGAGGGGAGTAGTTTCAACTCACAATATGCATGTTTCCCAAAGTATTCTATTTATTTATTTATTTATTTAAAAGAACAACATCCTACATATGCAATCCCAAATACACCTTCCTAGCAGTGAGTCCCACTGAAACTTTATGGGACTCACCTATGTGTAAAACCATACAGGATTGCACTGCACTGTGGAACAACTACCTAGAAAACATACGTTCTGTGCATACTTTGGGAGGGAGCAGAACAATATTTTTTTTTTGGTGTTCAGAATAAAAGATCAACAACAACAACATCATTGCTTTCTTATATGTGAAGTAGAAAACTATCAATTACTTTTTTCAGAAAAAGAAAACACAGCAGGCAGAACAGTACATCTTAATTAAAACTATAGGCATACTTCAGTTAACAAAGCCTCTGACAAAGAAGCTTCTTTTTACAAAGTGTTTTAATACCCTCGGGCCCTGCTTTTTCTCCTTGTCCTCTGCCTAGTTGGAATTTTTTAAAGGCGCATCAGCATTGAGAGGATGGAAAATAAAAGGCTGGAGAAACACAGACTTTGTGTGTCAGTTTGTATGAGTGTGTCTGCAGTAAACTGCAATGCATGAACTGAGAAGAATAAGATCCAGCTGTTGCCAACCTTAATGTTGCTCTATGCATCTGCCTAAAACAGGTAAAATAAACAGCTGTTGCCTCCAGAATCTCTTACTGAGCATGTGTGAACAGCAAAACAAAAAGAAAATGAAAGCAGGTAAGTTACCTCACCAGCTACCTCCATCACATTAAAGAAGCATAGATGTTGACAAGCTGGAGCATGTCCAGAAGTGAGAGGTGTCTGACAGTGAAATATACTGCCTTGGAGTGTGGTGGAGTCTCCTTTGGAGGTTTTTAAACAGTGGCTGGATGGCCATCTTTTGGGAAGGCTTTGTGTAATTCCCACATGGCAGTGGATTGGACTGGATGGCTCTTGTGGTCTCTTCCAACTCTACGATTCTGTATTTATAAATGGAGCCACCAAAGTGGAATCATAAAAGTGGAGACTACTGAAATGTTTTAAATCATGCTTGGGTGCATTTGGAAGCTTTCAATTGGTCTCTACAATGTTCAAACTGTTTTTGTTTGCTTTTGCAAGGATTGCTGAACCTGGTTGTTTCATTTCACCTGTCCATACTGTTCTGTTGAATGAAAACTGTGCTGAAACATAGTAAATTAGCCTTCTTTTTTGTGGTATAGGAAATATGAAACCATCCCTTGAGGGTTCCAGCATGGTGCAGTGGTTTTGAGTGTTAGACTATGACTCTGGAGACCAGGGTTCAATCCCCCAGTCGGACATGAAATCCACTGTGTGATCTTAGGTAAGTCACACGCTCTCAGCCTCAGACAAAGGCAATGACAAACTTCCTCTGAACAAATCTTGCCAAGAAAATCCCATGGCCTTAGGGTCACCATAAGTCAGAAACAACTTAAACGCACACAAAAACAAATTATCTCTTTTCTTTGCATATTATTTCCACCGCTGGTACCAATTTTTATGTTATAGTAATGCTCAGGAACATACGTACTTCATTAACTGTAGATTGAGAACATTCTGATGTTAACTGGAACAGGATTTAAAGGGGCAGAGCAGAGAAATGTCCAAACCCTGTATCAAGCAGCAGGCAGCAAGTCTTTTGTCTTGTTCTTCAAGTAGTTCTTTCAAGGGCATTTCTCAGCCTCCCACTTGCTCCTGAGCCAAGACTCCAGTTGGCTCCTGTGCCTCCAGTTCTTCCATTGTTCCTTCTTCAGTGCCAGAATTCCACCCTTTCAGCTCCTTTTCTCATCTCAGAACTCTTCTGCCTGGTTCAGAAGGAAGCAGAGCCTCCATTGCTCAGAAGAGAGCTGAGACACATGCTCTGATCATTCCTTGCAAATAAAATTGCCTAAGGGGGAGAGCAGGAATAAGCCTGTTATTCCACTGCACCCTCACCCCAAATCTCCACAGCCCTTCACATGATAGAGGGGTAACTTCTGTGGCGAGGGACCACTCAAGTAATCTCCCTACAGTATTTTGATCCTTGCATCAATAACAGAAATGGGCAGACCTGTCAAGTCTGATTCTATGGATTCCCTCTATTAATTAATTAATTAATTAATTATTTTAAGGGGGGGGACCCCGCACACATACTTTTGTGTACATTTTCAAATGGATGGATTAATGAACACATGTCCCCATGGACTACTATATGCAACTATGCTTTAGAAAAATGTATGCAATATTTTTTCTGCACATTTTTGAAAGGTGCATCTTCTTTTTCTCACCATCATGGAGCAGGGCTGACAGAATTCTCACCAGAGGGAATGAACTCAATTAAAAAACATGCCCCATTGCAAACATTAAAGATTCTGATGTATGAAGGCTGAGTGACAAGAATTCAAGGGAGTGGGCAAGCCCAACAGGCTAACTATACAGTTTTAGACTATGAAACCTACCAACATTCTTCCACTTAAAAAACTGTCCCAAGCTCAGGGTGAAAATAACAGTATATAGCATTTATGTAGCACTTTTAAAATATTCCAAGCACTTGCAACACAATAGATAGAACCTTGTAAGGTAGTTGAGTATTATTATCCCCATATTGCAGGTGAGGGTAAAGCTGAAGATGAAAAAGGCTTGCTTAAGGCTCCACCATGGGTATGGCAAAATGAAACATAATTTACAGAACTGGCTGGGACATTTTTGGAATTTTAGTGTGAAAAAAACCACAAACTTTTCTAAACTCTGGATCCAAACAAGCCAATGCCTTTCTAATTCACACCTGTCTTTTAACTATTGGAAGCCACTCTACAATTTTCTATAATATCCACTAAAAAAGGGGGGATATGGGAGGATTAAGTTACAATGCCATTTTAAGGCTCTACTGATGTTACATAAACCTGCAATGCATGTTAAAGACCAGGCAAGGTGAGGCTCCAAATGTTCTCAAGCAGTGCCAAACAGGACTTTTCAGATTTCCCTCCTTGGCTGCTTCTGAGGGTACAGTGTGATATTACAATATATCAGAGGTGTTGGTGCCATGAAACATTAACAGATTAAGATGTCTTATAATGAGTTAGACCACTAGTTCGTTTATTCAAGTACTGTCTACTCTGATTGGTTGAAGTGATTCAAGGCAAAAAAAAAAAAAAATCTCAGCCCCTGGTGATATCTTTTAATCTGGAAACACCAGAGATAAAACCCAGGACATTCTGCAGGTAAAAAAAAATGTAAACTCTGTAACTTTAGGCCTAGGACATGAACCCCCTCTCTCCCCACAAATTTGGGAGACATTTTCAATCAAGTTACTAAGCATTAGCATGATACAGGTTTATAATGCAAGATGCCAAGCTGACTGATTGGTTTTTGATGCGGCAACCAAAAAAGCCAATGCAATTCTAGGCCGCATCAATAGAGTATAATGTCTAACTCAAGGGAAGTAATGGTACCACTCTAGTCTGCATTGGTCAGACTTCACCTGGAATAGCGCATTCATTTCTGGATACCAGTTCAAGAAGGATATTGACAAGCTTGAATGTGTCCAGAAGAGGGCGACCAAAATGGTGAAAAGTTTGGAAATCATGCCCTATGAGTGGTAGCTTAGGGAGCTGCGTATATTTAGCCTGGTGACAAGAGGTGCCATGACAGCCATGGTTAAATATTTGAAAGTATATACTGAAGATGAAGCAAGCTTGTTTTCTACTGCTCCAGAGAATAGGGCCCGGAGAAATAGATTCAAACTACAGTAAAAGAGATTCCACCTCAACATTAGGCAGGACTTTCTAACACTAAGAACTGTTCGACAGTGCAACACACTCCCTCGGAGAGTGATGGAGTCTCCTTCTTTGGAGGTTTTTAAACAGAGGCTGGATGGCCATCTGTCAGGGGTGCTTTGATTATATCTTCCTGCATGGCAAGGAGTTGGACTGGATGGCCCTTGAGGTCTCTTCCAACTCTATGATGCCAAGGTCATCCAGGAGGCACAGCAGGCCTGGTCTTGTTTGGGTTTTTTGGCCTATAGGAAACCCTGCCATTAACCGTGTAAAGGAGTATTCAAAGAGAGATTCGTGTTAATCTGTTTTAGCATAAAAAGACATATAAAAATCCAGTTCCACTTTTGTAAAGGAGATTATCTCACATGCAGCTTCCCATCAGCTGTAGAGTGACAAAACGAAAACACAGCACCACTGGATGTCCACTGGATGATGCAGGATGTTTTATGTAGAGTAGAGAAAAGGGAGCATCTTAGCATCATCACAGAGCTTGCGATAAATATTGTTCAGTCCAGGCCTCACAGTCTTTCCCCCCTTCCTTTCATCACACTTAACAAAGCTTCGGAGGATCTGGTAACAAATCAGAAGGTCAGAACACTGGGAGGCTCAGAATCCACATCCAAAAAAAGAACTCAGAAACATGTCTGAAAGTGGATGGCATAAAGATTAAAAGCAGTAATCAAGCAGCAAAAATAAAAAGAGTACTGATACTCTATGGAAAATTTTAGGATCCAGTTACAAAATAGATAGAGGCAAAAGAAGCCTGGACAACAGATCCTAACTAACTGCATAAAAAATTAAAGGCAAATAGGCCTTTATTTCCTATGATATTTTTACATTATAAGTATGAGGTGATGGGACAAAAGATCTTTTGGAAGATGGGGAAAGACTAACTATTTGAAACACTCAGGTTTACTTCTTATATAGTAGTTGTTATTATGGAGCTGAACCTCCAGAGAACCATTGTTTAAAAATTACCCAGTGTGGGTTTTCTGATGCCTAGTCAGATGTGAGTTCCGATTAAACCTCTTCCCACATTTGAGGCACAGATAAGGTCTCTCTCCTGTGTGAATTCGCTGATGTTTCTTAAGACATGAGCTTTGGCTGAAACATTTCCCACACTCTGAACATTTGTAGGGCTTCTCTCCTGTGTGGATCCTCTGATGCTGGATCAAATCTGAGATCCCACGGTAGTTCTTCCCACACTCAGAACACAGATAAGGTTTTTCTCCTGTGTGGATTCTCTTGTGTACAACAAGGTGGGAACTCTGAGTGAAACATTCCCCACACTCTCGGCAAATATAAGGTTTTTCTGCTGTGTGTATTCTCAAGTGTCTGATGAGATGGGAGCTGACCAGAAAGCCTTTCAGACAGACAGGACATCCAAAAGGCTTTTCTCCTGTGTGAATTCTCTGATGAGCAACAAGATTAGAACTCACACTGAAGCTTTTTCCACACTCAGGGCACTTATACGGCTTCTCTCCTGTGTGTATCCTCTGATGTGCAATAAGAGTTGAGCTTTGGGAAAAGCTCTTCCCACACTCAGGACATGTGTAAGGTTTCTCTCCTGCATGGATCCTGTGGTGCTTCACAAGGGCTGAGCTGTCACTGAAGCGTTTCAAGCATACCCGGCAAACGTAAGGCTTCTCCCCAGTGTGGGTTCTTCGGTGTCTGATAAGGGGCGAACACCGTTTGAAGATTTTCCCACAATCAGGACATCTATAGATTCTTCCTGGCTTCTGGGTTTTGGTTTTGTTGGGTTCCACTGCAGTTCCCTGTCGTGGCCGAGCTTTACAACGTCTCTTCTTTGGAATATATACTTGGCTTTCAGGACTAGGCTCAAGGTCAAAAGGTTCTTCATCTCCACGAATCTGGAAAACATTTATTTCATATTCTTCCAGAAAGGACTCACCTTCTTCAATCTGTTCATGATTTTCCAGTGGAAAACTCTCTTCCTCATGATTTTCCAGTGGAAAACTCTCTTCCTCATGATTTTCCAGTGGAAAACTCTCTTCCTCTTTCACTATGTACTCCTCTTCTTCCTCTTTCATCATGTTCTCCTCTTCTTCCTCTTTCACCAAGTACTCCTCTTCTTCCTCTTTTACCAGGTTCTCCTCTTCTTCCTCTTTAATTATCTCCTCTTCTTTAATCAGATTCATCTCCTCTTCATCTATGATGATCACTTCCTCTACCATCAGGTTATCTTCTTCCTCTTCCTCTTGAACAATCTCCTCTTTGATCATGTTATCTTCCATTCTCATCATCTCTAGCCTGCTGGAGCAAAGCAATACTCATATCATGTAAGTGTAAAAAAGAAGTTGGGAAATTGGAGGCAAAATTGACAGCAAGACATATTGGGGTTTTTTGGGAAGCTATAAAATTAATCATGAGGAGCAAGATTCCCCATATGAAAAGGGAATATATTTAGGGGTACTTGCATTTTACATAATTTATTGTACAGGCTGAGTATCCTTTATCCAAATTTTTTAGGGCCAAAAGTGTTTTGGGTTTCTGATTTTTTCAGATTCCGGGGTATCTGCATATACATAATAAGACATATTAGAGATGGGACCTAAGTCTAAACATTAAGTTGTATGCTTTGTATACACTTTATACACTTAACTTGAAGGTAATTTTATACGTAATATTTTAAAATAATTTTGTGCATAAAACAAGTTTGTGAATACTGAACCATCAGAAAGCAAAGCTGTCATTATCTCGGCTATCCATGTGAATGATTTGGGAATATATCAGGTTTCAGAATTCTGGATAAGAAATACTCAACCTGTACCTAAAGCATAACTGTGCATCCTTCAATCCCAACTTTCAGAATGAAACAAGTTTCTAGGCCTCAAAAATGCTTAGCATGAATTCAGCATTTCAGAGAGTTAAAGGTATTTCAATCATAATTTCAGTAATCTGTACAACAGTTCTATAAAGTAGACCAAATAATTGCACACTGGTTGCAAAATGAGCAGTTGGGAACAGTTTTGCTAAAATCAATTAGTAGGGTTATAGCCAAGATAAGGTTTCAACAAGAGAGAGTGATAGCTCATACTCTTAGCCACTATGCCATACTGGTTTTTGCAACTGCAGAAAAGGGGGGAAAACCTGAAATGTGTTAGAGAAATCAGAATGAAGATGAGCTGGCCATTCAGTGGCTGAGCATTCTTAGCACTTCTCATAATATCAGCAGGAATTGCTTTCCTAAAGCCAGTGAAATGAGGGAAAAACAAGAAAACTCTTTTAACGCAGACCATCCATTCCGCAGAACCTCACTCTGCTCCTTTGTAACGTCAGGTCGGTAAAAAATAAGACTCATATTATCCAGGATCTTCTCCTGGATGAGGATGCCGACCTGGCCTGTTTTACAGAGACTTGGCTGGGAGAGGATAGTGCTGCCACCTGGGCGCAGGCCCTCCCAGCTGGGTACTCTGTCAGTGAGCAGGTGAGGGGAAGCGGGCGGGGGGGGCGGTGTAGCTCTAGTTTATAAAAATACCATGACCTTGACCAGGATACCTATCCGGAACACGGACCACATCGAGTGTATATACCTAAGCCTGAAGACTAGGGATAGTTTGGGGATTTTGCTAGTTTACCAACCACCCCGTTCTCTAGCAGACTCCCTGACCGAGCTGACACAGCTGGTCTCTGAGCTCTTGCTGGAGTCTCCCAGACTTTTAGTCTTGGGGGACTTCAACATTCCGTTCGAGACCAGCCTAACAGGTGCGGCTCGGGAGTTCATGGATTCCATGACAAACATGGGCCTATCCCAACTGGTGAACAGGCCCAAACACTGTGCGGGTCATACACTTGATGCGGTCTTTAGTACGGAACAGGA
>CM034703.1:315994314-316016958 GCA_020142125.1 Phrynosoma platyrhinos
TGGCTTTCAGACATCACCTTGAGGCATTGACTGGCTCCATTCTAAGATAAAATGCTGAATGTTGTATGGAGCAGCTGCTAAAAGAGGAACATATGCACCTTTCCATCACCCATTGCTCAGAAGATACATACAGTTGTATATAAAATATCCAGCGCTTGGGAAACCTTTTTTTTTTTTTTTTTTTTTTTGGTGATCCAAACTGATGGAAATGTCTCAGATTTTGTCCCTGTTCTTTCTGATTTTATACTGGGTTAAAATAAAATGATCTGGGGAGCTGTATAAAAAGTCTCTGACTGTGCTGAGAGGTGACAGAAAATATTCTGGGATAAACAAAACCTGTATGGATTTCCAAAATAAAATTGAAAAGAACAGAAACAAAATTTGGGACTTTCTTGTCTTTTAAATCAATCTGGGTACACCCTAAGGGCTCTTTCTGACATAGCAGATTGTGTTATTTGTTGCTGTAGTTTGTATGTGTGTGTGTGTGTTTGCTGTCTGAAATTATTTTCAAGCAATTCCTGATGCCAGCTGCATCATTTTCTTCCCACCCTCAAGTTGGGTTTCTTTTTCATTCTAAGACATTGCAGCAGCAGCAACAAAAATCTCCCCTTCCTCTCCTGTTCAGCGGGAGTCACTTTCCCAAGTACTGGTGCAGAGGATTGACATTTCAGTCAGGAGAAGATGCTGCAGCAAGATCTGCATGCCTGCAAAATAGATGCCCTCCCTGTAGAGCATTAAGCACTCCTTTTTGGCTCTGGATTAATTTCAGTCTTATAAGAGCCTTCTAGGTTTGGAAAGGGAGATGATAAAAGAGCTATTGGACTCTGTCCTTTTCTAAAAGCAGGATGATCCATCAAGCCATCTGTATATTCAGACCAAAGATAATTAAAGAAAGATGTTGACAAGCTGGAGTATGTCCAAAGGAGGACAATCAAAAGGGCGAAAGGTCTGGAAACCATGCCTGATGAGGAGAGATTTAGGGATCTGGATATGTTTAGTTTGGAGAAGAGATGGTTAAGAGGTGATATGATAGCTATGTTTAAGTATTTGAAGGGGTGTCATGTTGAGGATGGAGCAAGCTTGTTTTCTGCTGCTCCAGACAATAGGACACAGAGCAGTGGATGCAAACTAGAAGAGAAGAGATTCCACCTCTTCCATTAGGAGGCTTCCTGACAGTAAAAGCTATCCAACAATGGAACACACTCCCTTGGAGAGTGGTGGAGTCTGGAGGTCTTTAAACAGAGGCTGGATGGCCATCTGTCAAGAGTGCTTTGATTGTGTTTCCCTGCATGGCAGAGGGTTGGACAGAATGGCCCTTGGGATCCCTTCTAACTCTATGATTCTAAGTAAAGAATAGGTGCACCACAAAGGAGGAGCCTGTGGATCAGATAGGCCTTGACCACTCAAGTAAGCAAGATAAGATGTATGTAACAGAGGAAGGAGAGGATGGGCAGCAACTATAACTTAACCTCCCTTTTCAGTTCAGATTGAATCAACTTTACTTGGGCTTGAATCCCCAGACAAACATACTAAGGCTGTCAGCTTTGGTTGGAAGCTCAGTAGACACAAATAGAGCTGAATGCTCCTATCTTTAGCTACTTGGAGTGTGACCATGAGAAGTATTGAATTGAGAGCCTTTAGCTTTCCCCTGAAGCAGCTGCATTCCATTACTCTTCCAAGAAACGTTCACACCTGGACACTGCATACCTATAGTTCAGAACTAGAAAAGTCAATTTGAGGACTATAACCTTCAAAATTCCATGCTGGTAGGATTTGTAAATTTAACTGTTTCAACTCCCATCTTGACGTGTACTGAGGGACAAGATTTGTTGTATTAGTTCATTCCTTTCCCCATGCACTGAGGGAAGGTGGATCCTAGAGATACTGTGAAGAGGAATTGATGTCAAGGTCTGGAAAAAAATAACTGGGAGAAGCCAGAGGGCTTTAAAAATTAGTATATTTTTGGTTCACTTTTTATGGAAGGAGTGGGGAACCATTTACTGTCCAGATGTTGGTAACTACTATTCCCATCGTTCTTCACCATTCTCCAGGGAATTGGATTTCATCAACATCTAAAGGGTTAATTATTCCCCAGCTCTGTTTTAGAGTATTCACCCTCCCCAAGACAGCTTACAACTGTTCAAGTGACAATGCAAGCAAATGCCACTATAAACTATTAAAAATAGAAAACAAAACAATAACAATATTTAAAACAGCAGCAGCAGATAAAGCCACTGCTAAAACACAGTGCAATAAAATTGCCCTAAAGCAGACTGGGATTCAAAAACCAGCACAGAGGAAGCAATGCAGATGGGTGAGGAGCCAACCACTGTGAAGGATATTTGAGTGTAAATGGCTATATGTACTGGGTGTACCTTAATCCTGGATTTATTACCATGTATTTCAAGAAACTCTGTGTGGTACAAAAATTATATAAATTCCTTTTGTTGTTGTTTTTGTGATCTTTCTGAAGGTAGTTGTTCTGAAGAGTTCAGAAGAGTAGCGCAGGTCTTAGTATCCTAACCAAGTATTTTAAAAACCTGGCATGATCAGGAGTCAGAGTGTTGGACTAAAACTCACATCTCGGTTTAGCCATGAAGCACATGGTGTAACTTTGGGGCAGTCATTGTTTTTTAGCCTACTCTGCTGGGTTGTTGTGAGGACAGAATTAGAAAAGAAAACCATGCACACTGACTTGAGCTCTTTGCAGGAGGCATTTTGTGCCACTTTTAAGATTATCAAGATGTGTGCAATGTAGGGGTTGTAGTCCATCTAATCTTGTTAGTTTTCAAGGTGCCACTGGGTCTCTTGTTTATGGAGTAGTTGAGAGAAAAAACTAACAATAATAGTTCTTTCCCCCCTGTCCTTTGTAAGACAGCAGGCTTCGCTCCCATTCCATCCTCTTCTTTAATACAAGAATGTTCTCTGTAACTTCAAAACACACATCTCCCCCTTTTTTTTTGTTCCAAAAAAAAAAGCAAAGATTATGGAAATAGATACAATTCTTTGTGAACACAGCAAAAGCTAGGCTTTAAAGTAATTTATTAAACAGTCTGTATAGCCCATGCTGGATTTAGGAACCAGCTTTTAGAATAACAGGATACAAATCCATTAAACTGTTGCAGCACAGTGAAAATCTTCTTACCTTGGAGAAGGTTCTGATTCTGTTCAGCGACATATATATTTGGGGGGGAAAATTAAGTTATACAAAGGAAGACCTCCTCTCTGGATATACAAAAAGGAAGACACTTTTTATTCTTCAGTCTTTCCAGGAAGAGCCTTGATATGTTACCACAACTGTTGACACACCTGGAACCCCTTAGCCTGTTTCTACAACAGTGGTATGAAATGAAGCTCCTTATATAACTGTGGTTTAATAATCTCTCTAGGTTTTCTTTGTTAAAAATCAGGTCATGCAATATCTTACATTTTCAGGAACTCAGAAAATGTCTGTGTATGTAACACAGCTTGGAAAAGTAAGCTTGTGGAACGAAAGTGTTGGCATGGTCTGGGGGATACTGTGCATTGTAGTCAAGGAGAGTAATACTTCCAGGTTCTGCTGTGGAGCATTACATCCCAAATCCTGCCCAGAATTTGGAAAAGTTATTTGCTTGAATTAAAAATCCTGGAATCTTTCAGCCTGCCTCACCAGGCTGGATTCAAAGCAAGAAATGGTTACTGTTTTTCTTTTTCTACAGCTACCAGGCTAGCTGCGAATCCTGGAATTTGTAGCCTTGAAGACCTGGAACTATCTATTCCTTGATAAGACAGGTATAGAGTTAAAGTTCCACTTTTTTTCCAAGGTAGGTGGGGCAACCTGGAAGCTTTTGTTGGAATTCAGATGTTACCTCCAAGGCAGAGAGAAAAGGTTGCTTTTCAGGTGGGCTTTGTTTTTAAAGAGTTTGCCCTGGAAGCCTCTGAAAACAGAAGGTTACCCAGCTTTGCTCTTTCCAGGGCCTCAAGGGATGTATTTTCAAAACCCCACCCACAAGGGAAGTGATCATTTCCAGCTGATAAATGGTCCTCAACCTTCCTCCCTGACTGTCTCCTTGTGAGGCAGAAGAAGGGAGATATCTACTCTGATGGACGAGGAGGAGATAACTGTGGTGGAGGCTTTGTTATTAGGGCTGACCAGCCCAAGTGGTTAGTAAGATTTATTTATGTCAAAAGGGAATAGGGGAGAGTTGTATTTTGCTTTTGTTAACTGTGTTTTAAAAATATTCAGGAGTAGCTGTGTTGGCCATTTAGCAAATTCAGACAAAAATCCATCAGTGATTGGCCAACCAATATTGTGCATCAGAGATAGATTTTTGTTTGTGTTTTGAAAGGTAGCTGATGTCCCCCACATTCTATGCTGTACTCTTTTCCTCTTGGTTTGGTGAAGTGTGTTTTTCTAAAACTTAGCTGTGTGAGTCTGGGAAATCAGTATGTCCATTTGCAGCACCTTTGAGACTAGCTGAAAGAGAGAATTTGGGAGCATGAGCTTTTGGAAGCTTGAGCCGGCTTCTGAAATGTGCATCTGGGGAAGTAGGCTTAAGTCTATGACACCTCATGCTTGTGTTTGTGTGTTTTTGTTTTGGTACTACAGCAGGCTGAGGGATTGTTGGACTTGTAGTAGTAGTAGTAGTAGTAGTAGTGTGTCTTCAGGATATTTCTGACCTTTGGTGACCCTAATGTGAACCTATCACAGGGTTTTCTAGGGCTGAGAATGTGTGACTCATGCAAGGTCACCCGGTGGGTTTCTATGGCTGAGCAGGAATCAAACCATAGCCTCTACAATCCAACCACACTGGTTCTGTGGGACTTGTAGTTCAAAAACTTAATTTCAACATTCTCAGAGAACCTCTTCCCCCAGTGGCTGCTAGTCTCTTTAAGTCCTTTTTCATGGCTGTGTTTCCCTCTCCATAAGAATTCTCTCCTGATTAAGGGCCTGAACAGACTGCCAGAAATAATCCAGCTTGAGACCACTTTAACTGCCCTGGGTCAGTGCTCAGGAATCATGGGGATTGTAGTTTTTTCATAAGACATTGAGCCTTCTCTGTTAGAGAGCTCTGGTGCCACAATAATCTACAATTCCCATGATTCCCTACTACTGAGCCAGGGCAAAGTGGTCTCAAGCTGGATTATTTCTGGCAGTCTGTTCAGACCCAGAGTCTCCGTTTTATGTCAGACCTGCTTTTTTATGTTTTGCTTCCAGTTCAGTCCTCCCTGATCACCCACTCTTTCCTTAACCACATTTCTTTCTGCATCCCAAAGGTTTTACCTAATCCCATTTCTCTCCATCTTCTCCCTCTTCTGCCCAGGAATCAAAGCATGAGGGTCCTGTTCCAGTCACCTTCCCTTCCCTCTTTCATTGGCACCGCTGCACCCACCACCATCGTCCCAGGCATTTATAACTGTTTGGCCTTTTTAAAGATCATTTCAGTGTGTCTGCTTCTTGATGGAGATGGGGTGGTGGTGACTTGGCTGTCAGTTGGCGGATCAAGGGAAGGTTCTCTTTATATGCTCAGAAGTACTGATTTCTCACACAGGTCAGGTATGGAGGGAGGGTTGGGGTGGAGAGGCATTAGCCACTATTGGCATCAATCTCCTTATCACTCTTCTCATCACATTTGCCTCTTGTCTCCTCATTGCCCAGACATGCTATTGTTATTCCTAAAGTACTTACAATCAATAGAACCTGATACAGCCTATTGAAAGAGTCTAAGCTGCCCCCCTCCTATTATCTTTTTGTTCAAATGGGGCCTTGGCAAGCAACTGGTGGGTGAGAAATGTGTTGGAGCTTTCTGGGTTTTTTTTATTTACCAAGTGGATGTTGTCATTTTCTAGATCAGTATGTTTTAAATAGTTATTATTTAATTGTGTTTTAATATTAGAACTTGCTTGGTTTTTTTATTGTATCCTTAATCAGAGGAAGTGAGTCAGGCACTTGGCTGGAGGAAGAGCCAGCAACCAGTCACTTTCTATATAGCTGCAGCCCCTGTCTCTGGAGCTTGGCAAACAGGGGTGTTTAGTGGGGGAGTTTTTTGAGGGGGAAGCCCACAGTCCTGTTAGAGTGCTTCCTTAAGACTACTGAACATGGACAGTGAGGGAGCTGCTGAAATCACCTGCAACAGCTGTGGCATGTTTGTGTTTTTGTCAATGGATGTGAGTTCACTTGCACCAAGTGCAAATTGGAGAGGAAAATAGCGGAACAGAACTGAGTAACTTTGGGGACAGATTGCACCATACATCTTCTCATTGGTTCTCTCTGATGAAGCCACTTCAAAAAAAAAAAATCTCTAAATATGGACCCATTGGTAGTCCTAGTCCCTTCCTTCTAATACTCAGAGAGTCCACTTTGATTGAGAATGCAGACTGCAGCTCCAGAAATTTCTGGTAATTGGTATGTATATAATAATGTGGACAATAGGTACTATTTTATTTTTAAGAAATTGTTTTTAGAGCTGGTTCATGTGTTGTCCTTGTACCAGAACTATAATAAAATGTACTTTCATTTATTTTATAATAGCCCCTAAAGAAGGCCAGCTGGTGACAAGGGATGGGTTGCACCTCACACCAATTGGCAGAAATGTTTTTGCCAACAGTCTCAAAAATTTGATCAAGAGGGCTTTAAACAGAGCTTATGTGGGGGAGTGACACAGTATTCTGGAGGGCAGCTCAAGAAATAGTCAAACGTTTATAGAGAGAACAAGGCAAACAGTGCAAGGACCCAACAGTGGGAGGAAAAAAACTTTACATAGGCAGCAAGGGGGAATGTTACACTAATGCACAGAGTATGGGAAATAAGATGAACTAGAATTCCTAACACAGCAAACCAAATATGACATAATAGACATCACTGAAGCCTGGTTGGATGAGTCTCATGATTGGAATGTAGTAATAGAGGGGTATAGCCTTTTAAAAAGAAAGAAGGGTATAGCCTTTTAAAAATGGATGCAAACTACAGAAAAAGAGATTCCACTTCAACATTAGGAAGAACTTCCTGATAGTAAGAGCTGTTCGATAGTGGAATACACTCCCTTGGAGTGTGGTGGAGTCTCCTTTGAAGGTTTTTAAACAGAAGCTGGATGGCCATCTGTTAGGGGTGCTTTGATTGTGTATTTTTGCATGTCAGGGCGTTGGACAGGATGGCCCTTGAGGTCTCTTCCAACGTTTCTGTAATCAGCTTCACTGTGAACTACTTCAGGTTTGAGGAGAAAGGCAGGCTATAAATCCAGTAAAAATAAATAGGTGATATGCAGGGTTTTTAAATGAAGCCTCTCCTGCTGCCTGCAGGATTCTAAACTCAAAGCTAAATACAAGTCAGTAAGACAAGGAAAATGAGAGGCAGGGTTCTGTCTTTGTATTCTTTTTTCTGTCTCTCTTGACTTGGGGTTATTTTTTGTCCTTTCAGCTGCTGATAAATTGTTAAACAGCAGTAACAATGAAGATGAAGAGGATGATGAGGATGAAGAGGAAGAGGATGAAGGTTCAGAGGAGCTGCGACCAGGCACATCTCAGAGCTCCCCCAGGCGGGTCCAGGCCTTGCCCCACCAGGTCGCGCCTCAGTTGCAGAAAATCATCCCAGTGGTGAAGAAGGACAAGGCCACCCAGCGTGGCCATGCTCTGAAGAAAAGCCTGGAGAGCCGCTGCTCAGATTGTACAAGGACCTTGCACACCACCACCCGGGGCCGCCAGCGGAGCGAGGCCAATGCTGCCCGGGAGAAACCTTTCCAGTGCACAGACTGTGGGAAGAGCTTCATCTGGAGCTCACACCTGGAGCGCCACCGGCGGATGCACACTGGGGAGAAGCCCTTCAAATGCCTCAACTGTGGGGAAGCCTACAGCCAGAACTTCCATCTCCTCCAGCACCGCTGCTCCCAGTTGATAGAGAAGCCCTTCAAGTGTGCCGAGTGTGGGAAGCGCTTCGCCCAGAGCTCTGCCTTGGAGAACCACCAGAAAGGCCACACGGCCATTAAGCGCCATAAGTGCACTGACTGTGGGAAGTGTTTCATTTGGGCTTCCCACTTGGAGAGGCACCGGCGAGTGCATACTGGTGAGCGGCCCTTCAAGTGCCCTGAATGTGGTGAGACGTACAGCCAGAGTGCCCACCTAGCCAAGCACCGGAGGAATCACATGGGCGAGCGGCCTTACAATTGCCCGGCCTGCTGGAGAAGCTTTGCTCTGATCTCAGAGCTGGAGGAGCATAAGAAAACCCACCTGGGCTGTGAGGACTGTGGGAAGGTCTTCCGGAGCCGTCAAACACTGATGCGGCACCAGCGGGGGCACCGACGGGAGCGCACCCACCTCTGTGAGGAGTGTGGGAAGGGGTTTGTGTGGGCCTCTCATCTGGAGCGCCACCGCCGGGTGCATACTGGGGAGCGCCCTTTCCCCTGTCCCACTTGCGGGGAGAAGTTTGCCCAGAAAGTCCACCTCCTTCAGCACAACAAGACCCACTCACATACGCGGCCCTACAAGTGCGGGGACTGTGACAAGCGCTTCGGGGACAGCTCGGCATTCCTGGCCCACCAGCGGGGCCATGCCATGGAGAAGAACCACAAGTGCCAGTACTGTGGAAAGAGCTTTGCCTGGAGCTCCCACCTGGAGAGGCATCTGAGGATCCACACGGGGGAGAAGCCCTACAAATGCCCTGACTGCCCCGAGCACTTTAGTCAGACCTCCCAGCTCTTCAAACATCAGCGCAGCCACCTGGGCAAGAAGCCCTACAAGTGCAACGAGTGTGGGCGCAGCTTTAGCACCACCCTGGAGGTCATCATCCACCAGCGAACCCACTTTGGGACCAAGGCCTATCGCTGCTCCAACTGTGGGAAGGGCTTCACTCGCCGGGCCAACTTGATCAAACATCAGAGGAGCCACATGAAGGAGAGCCCCTGAAGAACTTGGCACTGGGCCCACAGGGAGTGTGTGGAGGGCACCTGGCTTCTCCTCAACCAAACAATCTAGACACCCCGACAAGAGAAAGTCCTTCTTCCGTGTGTTCTGATTATAAGGAGACTCCTGTGTTTCATCTTCTCTAGTGGCAACACCAGACTAACCTTCAGACAGTCAAGGGATATTTAGGAAACAAGAAAACGCACAGTTAACCAACGAGGAGCTCATTGAAAATGCCAGTGGAGTGGTGTGGTTGACATCAGCCTTTTTTTCTTCTTTCTATTTTCTGTTTTGTTTTTTCTGTTTTGGATAGAAGACCAATCAAGATGGTTTTTTAAAAAAGCAACCATGTCCTTTGCAGAATTGACCCAGACACAGAATCCGCACGGATGTCTGATTAGCAATTTGTTTGACACTGTATATAGAAATATAACCCAGTTTTGGGAAAACAAAGCAGCTTTACTGGCTGCTTATCCCTATATTATAGATCAGAAATATTGTGTGAGATAGACCAACTCCCTTCTCATTCCCCCTTTATAATTTTGAACTTTGGATAACAAAAGCTTTAACAAATGCCACGGACTGACCTCCAGACCTTAAATGCCTGACAGGCAGACTGAGACTTTACTAGATACTAGAGAATCCATGTGAGGGTGGAAAAATGAAATTTCAGTAAACCTCTTGAATGCAAAGAAAGCTTTATAGACTTATTCAGCTCAAAGAATCATGATTGGTGGCCCTATGACAAATGTTCTTGCGAGGCTGGCCAGTAATGCTTAGAGAGCATTGCGTGATGCATTAGTACATGATTACCCAGAGATTGTATTCATGTAAAATGACAGCATTAACTAGACAAACAGTGTGGCTTCCTGAATAGTGACGCCCCAATTGGTTTCCTATCATTCTTGGAATCCCAACTACTCTCCCCTCAGCTTACCAAGAAGACTTCCAAAGCCAGAAATTCCTGGAGATTTTTTTTTACCATGAACTAAAAAAACAAAAACAAAAAACAAAAAAACTAGAATTGATGGAGATATTTGACTGCTCCCCAGTTTGCAGACTGGGAGATGAGCGAGTATGGAGCTTAGGTGCCACTGTTTAACTGTGAGGGCCTGTTTCCGGTGCTTTTATCCCTTAAAGCTTTTGGTGTTTTGGTCACAGGGGTTAAAAAGTGCGTGGGTTAAAAAGCGTGTGTGGGCTGGAGGAAGCGGAGTGGCTGGGCGAGGGAAGAAGATTCCAAAGGATGAATGCCACATACTGAGGGACAAAAGCCCATGAGAAGCTAAAGGGGAATTGAGCTTTGATAAATGAGGAAATGCTGAGTGTTGTCTGGTAATGGGATATTTTTCAGAATTTGAATCCAGAGCCACTAATCTCTCTTTGTATGTTAGGCAATCAAGCCCATTAACAGCCTGTGTAACACCCCCCTTTAGATTTCTAAGTGGCTAGATTACATTTCCAAGTCTAGGCCTTTCCTTAGCCTGGAATAAGATTTGTTTTTGTTTTTTTAAAAAAAAGGAGTGGGGGAAGAGGAAAAAGTAGAAAGACACTCAGATCTAACTGGAAAAAAAGGTCACATATTTGATTGTCTGAGAATGATCAAAACCCACAAAGAAGCATTGCTTTGGTTGGGGGGCCACACACACTTAGAAATGTAATGAATGCTGAGCAGAAGGCCGTCCCACTGGGAAGAAAACATGGAAATCAACATCCTGTCATGCAGGATTAATGCCTGATGCACTCAACAACTCAACTGAGGGTATAAGTGTGCCTGGAAGGCTATGGGAGAGAAGAGAGAAAGGCTTTCCTGAAAATCTGAGGCAGCCCCACAGTGGAGTTGGGAGGGCAAGTGAGGTCTTACTACTGACAGTGGGATACTCTCTCAGCCTTGGGGACCTGCTTATCTGCTTTATAGCAGGGGAAGGTGGTCACTAGAAATTCTGCCCGTATGTTCTCTTGGGCTGTAGAAGATGTCCAGATTGCTCTGACACTATGGTCCAAAACACACAGCAGAAACAATCCAGTTTGATACCACTTTAACTGCCCTGGCTCGGTGCTAGGGAATCCTGAGAATTGTAGTTTGTTGTGGCACCAGCGCTCTCTGACAGAGAAGGCTAATGTCTTGCAACACTATAGTTCCCAGGATTCCCTAGCATTGAGGCGGGGCAGTTAAAGCCATCTCAAACTGGATGATTTCTGCAGTGTGTTTTGGGCCTATGGGACTTATTAAGTGAGGAACTCTGCAGCCTGGGAAAGTTATATTTTTAGGGGGAAGGTCAGCTTTCAGAATTCTTCAGCCAGTACGGGTGCTAGCCGTGAGGCATTCAAAAGAGTTGTCAACCAAAACAGTAACTTGACCAAGCTTTGTGAGACACTGAGGAGGGCAGTGGCCTTTTCCCTCGCTGCTGAGGGAAGTTGTTTCACCCGACGACGGCTGTGCCTCCCTCCCATACTGCTCTCCCACCACCTACCTCAGAGGATAGGCTGAAAAAGTTCATCTCTCACCCCTCTCCTGCTCCCTCTGACATTTTTGCAGCAGAGAGGCCTCCTCAGGAATGGCAGCCTTGCCTGGCAGCAGGAGGGCGGTCTTGGTAATGGTGCTGCTGTAAAATTTGAGCACCATAAGCTCCTCTGGACCCAGCAAGAGAGTGGAGTATTGTGGAGAAGATACCTTGCCACCCAGAATGAGCTCCTTGGCTTCTCTTACTGTATCCTGGTCCCTTTTATTGTTGTATTGGCCTGGCCCTCCCAGCCAGCTCTTTTGCTCTTGTGTCCCTTCTCTGTCAAAGGTTTATTTACTTTATTTCTTTTGAGGGGAGCAGAATCTCGGCCACAGTGTGCCCCTGTTGATTTTCCCCCTCCTTCCCAACTTGCTTTCCTCTTTTCATTTTCATCCAAAGGCAGCATCTTTTGTTGTTGTTGATGTTGTTGTTTAGGGCCCTCTCCTTTCCCTCTTTTCAACTGACATATAGAAGAAATTAAAATAAATAAATTCTAAGCTCTAATTTCTTTGTTGTTGGTTAGGAGTAATAAAGTTTTAAAAATGTAGCTGAGGCAATTCTGGTTTTGTCTGGTGTGTGTTTGTGAGTCTAGGCCTGTTTGAATTGATAAGAGCAGGGAAAGTAGACTGTAAATCCCAGCTTTCCTAGTCAGTGGTGAGGAATGTTGGGAGGTGCAGTCCAACAACATCTGAAGGGCTGTACAAATCACATCCCTGTCCAGAAAAAGGAAATAAAAGCTTTAGACTTCAGCTGGTGGACTGCAGCTTTGGACTGCAGGGATGGGAAACTTGTGACTCTTTAGACGTTGGACTGCAACTTCTATCCTGCTGAACATTGCTATTAGTGAAGGATCATGGGAGTTTGAGTTGCATCTGGAGGGCCTGAAATTCCCCACATCTGCATTAATTGATCACCATTATCTAGTTCCAACAGAACAGCCACCATGTATGTATATTGCAAAGAATTTAAAACTGGCTTCCAAACTGCATGTTTGAATTGAAAGGTGGATCCCAGGTTGAAAAGCTTTAGTGATATCTGGTTGTAGTTGTGACTTTTTAGATTAGACCTGGGGTCTGTGTCATCTGTAGTCCAAGATTGTAAATAGATGAGGCACACATCGTCCTTACACAAAAAAAAGCCATAAATTTGTGCTTAAATCCAATTGTTTTAGCTTAAATCCAATTCTTAGTTATAACAAGAATAGAGCCATTGACTTAATAGGAACTTGGTAAGATCAACACTTACATAAGCTCTACTGATTCAGTGAGTCTTTAGATAAAAATTGGGTTTAGGCCTGAATGTCTAAAATATGAAATGATGTGCATAAAATGCCAATTTAAGTAACAAGTACAGATATGATGGAGGCTAGTGTTTCATATAGACAGATATCCTGTGTTATATTTATATAATCTTTTAAACTTGGTGCATACATTTTTATTTTAAAACTTTGACCTTCCAGATGTGTTGGGCTAAAACTCCTGTAATTGTTGGCCATTGGCTGTGCTGGCTGGGGCTGATGGGAGTTGTAGTCCAAAGCACAGAGAGGAGCAAATTGATCTCCACCAGTTTAAAACAGGTGTGCAAGTTCTCCAGGTGTTGGAGTTCAGGTCAGCAGCCCTAGCCGTTTGAGCCAATGGGAGAAAGCTGTAGTTCAACATGTAGAGGTGGGTGTCTAAATGGTTTGTAAATGTGTGCATGGTGTGGAGAAACAGCTATAGTCTTTGCTCTAACCGGCCCAGGAACCCTGTGAGAATGTTAGGACTGCCATTCTTACTGTCATACTGTAAGTATGGTTTTGAATGGTTGACTGTAATTCCCAGCTTCCCTAGTCAGTGGTGAGGAATATTGGGAGGTGTAGTCCCAACATCTGTACATTGGCTGTACATGCCAGGCTGGGGGAAGACTATACTAGAAGGGGGTTCATCCAGTGAAATTGTTGAAGAGTAACTTTGAAAAGAAATAGTGGGCCCTTGGTATCTGCTGGTGCTTAGTTTCAGGACACCCCTCAATCCCTGTGGATACCAAAAACTATGGATGCTCAAGTCCCATTATATACAATGGAGTAGTAAAATGGGGTTCCCTTACAATATATATATTGTACAATATATATGGCAAAATCAAGGTTTGCTTCTTAAAAATGTATTGGACAGTGGAATAATTTCAAGCTGTGGATAGTGGAATCCATGGCTAAGAAGGACTGACTATATTCGTAGATTTGGCATAAAGGTTGGATATAAATAAAGACAGAAAATAGCAAGTGTGCTAGATGGCCTTTATAAGGGAAGAATCTTAGAATTAGGATGATGGGAGATGTAGTCCTGCACATTTGGAGAGCACTAATTTCAGGAAAACTAGTTAAACAGAAATAAGTGAGAAAAAAGGAGTCTGGAAGCAGGATGTTTGTGCCCTGTGCTTTCAATGAATGATGACACTATTGTAGGGTTTTCTTAGCAAGATTTACCCAGAGGTTGTTTACCACTCTCTTCCCCTGAGGTAAGGGAGTGTGACTTGCCCAGGGTCATTTGGTGAGTTTCCATGGCCAAATAGGAATTTAAAACCTGATATCCCAGAGTCCTAGTCCAAAACTCAAACCACTACACCATGCTGGCTTTCTGGAATTGGGATACTGGATGCAGTTTTATTCCTTAGTACACTTCAGAAGCATCACTGATGTGCAAGGATTTGCCTGTTTGTTCAGCAGTAGATCACTTTGGCTGGCACCCTGTTGGTGTCTTTACACACGGGCAAGCTCCCTCATGGAAGTGGTTGGACATTTTTGTTGGGTGTATGTCTACATTTAGTTCACTGTCACAGTAGAGCTGCACATGAAGTGCCACTGTGTATGCAGATGTGCATTCCTGGCTGACATAAATCCATCTCCCCTAGTTGAATAGGTGACAGTACTTCAACTGCATTCAATGGTACAAAACTGCCATTCCACACCAGGGTTATAAAGTACAATAAATGTGTAACTCCATGGCGAGCATCCTGTTAGTGACATGCATACATGTAAGTCACTTTCTGAACAGAACACGGGGCAATTCTCTTTTCCTTGTGTTGTGTGCCTCCAACTCATTTTTGACTTCTGGCAACCCTAAGGTGACCCTATCATAGG
Source organism: Phrynosoma platyrhinos (assembly GCA_020142125.1). Classification (NCBI taxonomy): domain Eukaryota; kingdom Metazoa; phylum Chordata; class Lepidosauria; order Squamata; family Phrynosomatidae; genus Phrynosoma; species Phrynosoma platyrhinos. The sequence continues at coordinate 316,008,805 of CM034703.1, forward strand.
GTTTTCTTGTCAAGTTTCTTCAGAAGGGGTTTGCCATTGCTGTCCTCTGAGGCTGAGAGAGTGTGACTTGCCTGAATCCAGTGTTCTGTAACCTAGCACTCTGCCTCAAAACCTCCACTTCAGCCAGCAATATATGGGCCAAGGTCCTACAGGCTGCCATGAAACCCTGTGAGAGGCTGCTGCTTATCAGTGAGAAAGGGAAAGCAATTCAGATGATGAATATACAGCTACTCTGGGCTGTTGGTGGAAGGAAAAGGATGACCCACTCCATCTGTGAATGCCCCCTTTTTGTCTCCCTCCCAGCTGAGTGAAGCAGTTGCTTCATGGTCTGACTTGCTTCCCTCTACTTCCCACAGATAGCAAACATATGTTGTATAATGGAATGTACCAAAAAATTTCAGAAGAAAATCAGCCTGTGCTTTATAGATAATTGCAAAGCCTTTGTGTAACTTTTGTAGATCAGAGAGTCTCCATTTTTGCGGAGGGCTCTGGACATCCAAACTGAACACTTTCCAGGTAGACAGAATACAAACATTGGTCCTGTTTATAAACAGTGGTCTAGAATATACATACAGTCTTGGTTATAAACAGTGGTTGTTCTCCATGAACCTATTCTCTGTTCACAACAATTCTGAAATATTTCTATGACACCAAGGAGCTTGAAATGTGCTCTTAAAAACAAGAAATACTTTTGTACCAGATCCAGCACCACTATCATGCAGAACACACACATACAGAATTTTGAGTTATTATCACCGACTCACACAAAACGTAGATGTTTATCTGTTCACAGGAGTCGCCTCATGTCTGAGAACATTAAACACAAGAAAACATTTGTTTCTGATTGTGGGACTGTCTAGTTTACTGCAGGATTGTTGTGTCTGTCTGTGTCACATGGAAATGCAAAAGACTGGACTAACCCAAGGCTGATGAAGGTATGGGCTGCCTTCCCAGCAGGGTTGCTTATGGGCTTCTTTTTTCCTTTGTCTTTCCTCTTCCCACTGCTTATAGACTACTGCTTCATGCACATGTTCTGTGGCTCAAGGAATGGGAAGTACATCGTGGGCTCCAGAGCGTCCAACTTCCTATGGATGGTTTCTCTCTGTATATGTATGCTTCACTTCTGCATAACAGAAATGGTATCAGTCTACCTCACTGGTCTAATCTGCACTGCAGAAATAATGCAGTTTAACACTGCTTTAACTGCCATGGCTCCATGCTATGGGATTCTGTGGTTTGTGATAGCACTAAAACTCTCTGATAGGCTAAAATGCTCACAAAGCTACAAATCCCAGAATTCCAAAGCACTAAGCATTATTCCTGCAGTGTAGATTGGACTTCTGTTGTGGGGAATGGAAGCCATCAGAAGACTCTCTTTACAGATTAAAGTGGTAAAACATTTTACAGTGTTAGACAGGTTATGATTTTGTAATTAATTCCTTCCTTCCCAGGGAATGAGAGAAATTCCCTTGTGGTGGGATTACTATTCACAGAATCCCTGAGCCTGCATGGGCAAAAAGGTACAACTCTCCACCTTCAGGCTGCCTGGGAGATGCTTGGAGTTGTAATCTGGAAAAATTTTCTAAGATATATTTTTGATGCATAAGCACCCTATGGCCATCAGCAATCTGCTTCCTTCCTTTCCCCATGCAACTTTTACTCTTTAAACCTCCCTCAACAGTTCCTAAAAATGAGCTCCATGCTGATAGATAACTCACTCCTGATCCACAGCACTTGTTCTCTCTTCTGTGGGCTTTTTTGCCCCAGGGCCTTCTTTCATCATTTCTAGCAGCTGCAGCAGCAATACCCAGATATGGATCAGGATGGAAGAAAGAAAGAGGTTCCCCTGTCTTCTTACCCCAAGAGAATGGAGGGTGTCTGGCACTTCCAAAGAGTGTAAGGGGACCATTTAACAAGAGGATGAGCTTGGCACCAGCTTTTAGTCAAGAGAAGTGAGTAGTAAGGGGTACTGCAGGAGGTGGTTGGGTCCAGTTTTCTGCAGGATCTGTCAAGCCCTCAGACACCTGCCCAAGGGCATTTTCCCCCACGGTCCTCCATGCATCACCAGGAGATTTGGCTGTCCACTGGAAAGGGCTGGTTGCATCCAAGGTGGATTGCCAGACTTCTTGCTGCTCCATCACAGGCCTCCCTTCTCCTTCCCCCTCCTCCCACCAGGTGGCAGTTGTGGTTGACAGTAAAGCACTGTCTTGATCTTTGTCGTTCTGTGGCTGGTCTGGGCCCTGGGTAGGGATGGTGTGGGCACGTTGGTGCCGGTTGCGATGGGAGCTACGCCCAAAACATTTCCCACAGTAGGCACAAGGGAAGGGCTTCTCTCCCGTGTGTGAGAGCTGGTGGCGGTCAAAGTGTGAGCTCCAGGCAAAGCCCTTGCCACAGACCTCACATTGATAGGGCTTCTCACCGCGATGGAGTCGGCGATGGCGTTCCAGCACAGTTGTGGCACTAAAACCTTTCCCACATTCAGGACACCGGTGAGGCTTGGCCTCAAAGTCATGAAGGCGTCTGTGTGTGGCCAGTGTAGTGCCTAATGTAAAGTTCTTGCCACACTCTCCACAACTGTGGAGGCGTGCTCCAGTCAGGACCCGTTGGTGGTGTCCGAAGTGGGACCTCACAGCAAACCCTTGGCTGCAATTCCCACATGTGCAGGATTTCTCCCCAGTGTGGATTCGTTTATGTCTATCCAAGTGGACACTCCACTCAAAGCTTTTGTCACCACCAGAACACTGTTGGGGCTTCCCACTGGCGTGAGTGAGCTTGTGCTTGGCCAAGGAAGCAGGATTTCCAAAACCCAGGGCACATTCTGAGCAGCAGTAAGTCCTGTCTTTATTGTGAACAGTGTGCTGGTGCTTGAGGAGGGCAGAGTACCAGCTAAACTGGCGACCACATTCTGAGCACTGGTATGGCTTCTCCCCCATGTGGACACACTGGTGTTTGAGTAGGTTGGAACGCAGGCTGAAGACCTTCCCACACAGGGTGCACCGGTGATGGGGCTGCCCTGTCTCAGTCTCCTCAATCACGTCCTCATGCCCCAGAGGGGTCTGGGTGCTCTTGTGTTTAAACCGATGAGGGTGGGTGATGTGGTTAACCCGCTTGCCGCAGTCCACACACTTTGAGGGGGGCACCTCTTCAGGCAGAGCTGATGTCGTGTGAGTCCGCATGTGGCGGTCTAAGTGTGAGCTCCATGCAAAGGCCCGCCCACACTCATGGCATTTGTATGGTTTCTCCCCCGTGTGAATCCGTCGGTGCCGCTCAAGGTGGGAGCTCCAAGCAAAGCTTTTCCCACAGTCCACACATTCATGGGGTTTCTCCCCAGCGTGACTCTTGCGATGCCGCTCCAGAGCTGCCAGGTCGCTGAAGCACTTACCACATTCAGGACATCGGTTGGGCTTTTCTCCACTCGGTGCATGGAGCCGCTGATGAGTCAGAAGGGTGGAGCTGACGCTGAAACTTTTCCCACAGTCCGGGCATTGATATGGCCGCTCCCCTGTGTGGGTTCTCTGATGGATAGTCAGATCTGAACGCTGAATGAAACTCTTCCCACATTCCTCACATTCATAGGGTTTCTCTCCTGTGTGGATCTTCTGGTGTTTCATCAAGGCAGACTTGTGGCTGAAGGTTTTGCCACATCTGTGGCAGATGTTGGGGTTTTGAGGTAGCAATGGAGGTGATGAAGGAGGAGGAAGTGGGGGACTCTCAGCCTGGGACTCACTACTCACGGCTTCATCTATGGGAGTCTGGGAGGTTTCAGGAGCAGACTCCACCTCTTTGGAAACTTCTAGCATGGGATGCTCTTCCTCCATATCCTCATTTGCTGCTGCAGTAACTGAGACAGGAAGAAGAATTAACCAGAATTATGCAAATAGAATATGAGTGGCTGAGTTTGTGAGATTTCTTATCATTCTCACCCTTAAGCAATTTCCTACTTCCCAGTTAAGAGAAGGGCTTGAAAAATTTTCTTTCCTTTCTGGACTAGAGATCCCAGAATCCCCCAGTCAGCTTGGCCACTAGTAATCATGCTGTCTGAAAAGTGTAGTCCAAAATTTATCTTTTATAAAGAGGCATGAAATATGTGCTTTAAATCAAGGATGGTCAGAATTCAGGACTGGTGGATTTACTCTTGTGTTTTTGCTTTTGTTTTAAACTAGTAACCCAAGGTTTCTACCAACTGGAGTTGGATGCAAAACAACAGCTAAGTGGTGGAGCAAGATGCAAAATGGTGGCTCTAGCATCTCAACCAACCTCCTACTGTATTCCAAGATGCGGGAGGTGACCTGCAAATGGAAGTAGAAAACTGTGTCTGAGCCTCTCCTGCAAGTGTTTATGCAGTCAGAATCTCATAAGTCCCTTCTGACTTAAGGTGACCTATTATGGGGTTTTCTTGGCAACATTTATTCTGAGTGGGTTTGCCATTGTCTTCTGACAAAGTGTGACTTCTCAAGGTCACCCAGTGGTTTTCCATGGCCAAGAGGGGATTCAAACCCTTGTCTTCAGAGTCATAGTCCAACGCTCAAACCACTATCCACACTGGCTAACCAAGGTTGTGAAACCTGTTCCCTAAAACAGTTCAAGTACCTTGGACAGGGCCTTTAAAATTTGGACTCAAATAAATTCCTGAAGTAATTTCCTGAAGGAAATTCACTGTTCACTGACAGTAAGAGTCACCAGCTGCCATTGAGTAAGGCTGCATAATTTAGACTTTTCTTTCTTGGTGTGGTTACCTTCTTAATTTGGTTTAGCTGATTTTAATATTATGATGGTTTTATTGCTTTTTAACTTTCATACAGTCTTAATTTTTAAATTATGTCTATTGTAAGGTGTCCCAAACTGGGGGAAACATGAGAGAGAGAGAGAGAGAGAGAGAGAGAGAATTTTAGGTTCCTTCAGGTCAAAATTCTAGGTACTCTTGCATGTTTCAATTCACAACTGAAGAAATGGGTCACACCATTCTTTGTATGTATGTACGTATGTATGTATTTACTATCATTTATATGCCAGCTTTCTGCCAAAAAGGGACCCAAGGTGTCTCACAAATAAAAGATGTTTTAAAATGTTATAATTAAAATTTAGAAACAATTAAAATCATCTTGCTAAAACAATATAAAATTACATGAAAAATACACACACACAAAAAAAATAGAACATACACTTCATATAAAAGCCTCCCTGACAATGATTATATATTAAAAGCCTGCTTGAACAAAAATGTCTTTGCCTGCCAGTGAAAAGAAAACAAGGAGGAGACTAGCCCAGCCTCCTGAGGGAGGGAGTTCCAGAGGGTGGAAGAACCCACTGAGAAGGCTCTCTCTTGAGTCCTCACCAAGGGAGCCTGTGATGGTGGTGGGACCAGGAGAAAGTCTTCTCCTGTGGCTCTTAGGACTGTTGCAGGTTCAAATGGGGAGAAACGGTGTTTCAGATAGTCTGGACCTAAGCCATATAGCGCTTTATAAGTCATGACCAGCACTTTGAATTGTCCCCAGAAATGAACCGGTAGCCAGTGAAGCTGTTTCAATAAGGGAGTTAGTTAATTTGGCTCTAGTCAGCATTCTGGTCACCACATTTTGAACCCGCTGATTCTAAATCTTGGAGAAATTCTTTTAAAGCCACAATCTCTTTTGCCATATAAATACATGTTGAATAAAGAATGTCAATGAAGCATATACAATTTAAAAAAAAAGTCAAGCACAAACTGGGCTTCCTGGTGGCAGAACTTGGATAAATCCAAGAATTATCAACCTCTTGAACAGGCTCAGGACTCACCTGGAGGGAGGCTTCCTTGTGATTGTAGTTCAAATGTTGCTTCATTTCCTCTTTCCAATCGGGACAGCAAATCAGGCTTGGGCAGTGGAAATTCTTATCAAAGAAAAAGGGGATGGAATGCAAAAGAACTGCTTAGTTCAAGTGTATAAGCTAAAATAAAGAAAGCAAGTATCTGCATTTCTAGAGATGCAATAACTCTATAGGTAGGCAGACTTTAGACCTGAATGACTTGACAAACTCCTTAACTAAGATCTGCTAAGCTAAGGCCCAACTGTTTAACAACAGAAAGAAGGAACTACCTCCCCCCTACCCCCCAAGCAATTTGGAAATGACTCAAGAGTGCATGTCACTGTGAAAGGGCAGTAACATTGGTTCTGGTACTGAAAACTAAGTAGTACTGAACAGAGACACACTGTTCCTATATTTGGGGCATATGTGTACCCCTTTCCCTGTCCCATGGTCATACTAAATGGGTATGTGTGTTCTGGGAGCTGTCATTAAAAAGTCATTAAAAAAACACCTTGTTCCTATCTTTGCTTTTATCTGAAAGTTCTCCCCTTGATGTGTGAAGACCATCTTTACTTGGTAGTCAGGAAACCGTACTCTGAACATGTTTGGGAACATCTCTCCCTATGCTTATATATTTGTTTCTGGGCTGTGAGAAGTGATGATCCTTCATCCATTATGGCCCAAATTGAATTCTGTCTATTATCACTAATTCTTCAGACTCCTTCAATGTTTAATTATTTATTCAGAGTACCATAGGAAAACTCAAAATGTCCTGCTAATAAGGAATTTAGACAAGCAGAGCTGTTACTTACATAAAGATTGGCCATGTATCCATCCATGTGTGGTCATTATGCAAACTTAGGTTTTGATGCTAAGAATGGAATTTGACATTTCAAAAGTCTTAATGCAGAGGTGTAAATCTTGCAGTCAGATGTTATTGGATTGCAACTTTCAGCATTTCTTACCACTGGCTATGCTGGCTAGAGCTGCTGGAACTTGCAGACCATCAACATTTGGATGGCTGCATAGTTCCCACCCTATCTTAATGTGTATTCTCTCTCTCTTTCTCTCTCACCCCTATCTAGTTCACATGATGAAAAGAGCTGCTGAGTGAAGGATTATGCATAAAATGAAAGCTTCCATACAAACAACAAGTTATGTGGTGCAAGATCAATTTAGCCCTTTTTATTTTCTGGGCAATCATCAAAATACACACTCCAGGTTATGTCTCCCTTATCTGGAATTCTGAAATCCGAAATACTCCAAAATCCAAAATTATCCACATAGCTAAGCTAGTGACACTATTGCTTTCTGATGGTTCAGTGTACACAAACTTTGTTTCATGCACAAAATTGTAAAAAATATTATGTATAAAATTATCTTCAGGCTATGTGGCGTAAGGTAGATACAAAAGACAGATGAATGTCATGCTTAGATTTGGGTCCCATCTCCAAGATACCTCATTATGTATATGCAAATATTCCATAATTCAAACAAAAAAACATCTGAAATCCAAAACAATTCTGGTCCCAAGCATTTCAGATAGAGGAGAGACAACCTCTATTATAATTTTTGGCATGCACACATATACACAATGGGCAAGATTCTACATTATCTTGGCATAGTGTAAATATCTACTGGTGGAGTTATGCTGCACTCACACTACACAGTCCTAGTACTGAATACCACCACAGCTCAAGCACAGAGTGCACATAGCTGTCACATCATGATGCTATGCCCAATGTGCAGAGGCACCACACAATTCACACTGGCACACTACTCTAGCAGCATTATTGTACATCTGCAACAGTTCCACATGGGGACCTGCACTCTCACCACCATCAAATGGATATGTCTATTCTACATTCTACAATGTCCAAAAAAGCCACTCCACATCCATAGCACAACTTATGGCTGTGTCACTAAAGGATTCTGGCCACAAAGTCCTGTATACAAAATGTATACCCGTACCCAACAAAATGGACTTTTCTCTGAAGATGCCAGCCACAGATGCTGGCGAAACATCAGAAAGAAACTCTTCTAGAACATGGCCACACAGCCCGAAAAACCCACAAAAAACTAAAATGGACTTTGTTTCTAAGATAGCATGAAGACAGGCATCACTCACTTGAGAATGGACACTATCAAGCTAGATAGCAACCCCGCCCCAGACATTTAAAGGATTAAATGAATAATACAGAGATGAATCCAAGTTGGGCTTCCCAGACTTCCAATTAAAGAAAATAAATGGATACTACCCAGTGCCATCAGTGTCTCGTAGCTCTCCTGCATGACATCCCGATACAAGGCCCTCTGCCGTGGATCCAGCAACACAAATTGCTCCATTACAACCAGCAGCCAACAGACTGT
>CM034703.1:316022410-316032505 GCA_020142125.1 Phrynosoma platyrhinos
CTGATGCACCAGAAAATGGCCATATAAATGCACTGTCGCACGTGTGGCAGAAATTGACTTGGCGATCCAGAGCATGCACCTCACAATGCAAGCTTAAAGCACCTATGCTTCCAGGTGTGGATGCACTGGTACAGGTATGCTTGAATATTAGAACTCTAACCCTAATTGTAACCCTACACATTCCGCCTAGCAAGTGTCCTCTGTTATGACAATAAATGCATTCTTGTTGCATGTATGCTTGCTGTCAGCACGCACGGCAGTTTGCATGAAATAGGCTTTTGTGACCTCTTGTGTGCAGGTGTGCATAAGACCTGCACACCACTTCCTGGCATGATGGGGAGGCTCCTGGAGTAACGTTTGTCCGTGTGTCCTGTTAACCATGTCCTTGCATGACCACCAGCTGCAGGTATCAAGTCTGTCCACGCAAACCTCCCTTGCATGTTCCTCTCCCCTGCCCCCTGATCTGTGTGAGATATGTTTTGTGGAGGACGATGGAGTGTCTTTTCAGTTGACAAACCCATTCCTTCACCCCAAGGGTGGCACAATCAGACAGTGGCACCTGTCTACTGCACCCACTCCTTGGGGGGAAGCAGAGGTCAGCAAATCGTTGTATGATATGTGGATGTATGACAGAACCTGTGCAGGTGCACAGGGATGTGAGTGACAAACTGTATACTAGCCTATGACTGGTCCTGTGCAAGTGCACAGGGATGTTTTCCTGCACAGATGTGCTGGTGTGGAGAGATGGTCCTGCGCATGCATTTGAGAACAAAAAAATTAAAGCAGCCGCTGCCAGACCATGCGGTTGCTCCATCTTCCTTTGCAGCGTCCTTGGGGTTGGTGGAACGGTTGCTGGGACTTCAGTACAGCCTTGGAAAAGCTGCATTGACTCCCCCCAGTGCGGTTGCTCCATCCCCATTTAGGGCAACCTCAGGGCAGGTAGTGCGGTTGCTGAAGCTTAGGGAAAAGGCAACTTCAGGTCACCTTTTCCTGCTCGTCTGCATAGCCCCTGAGTTACATTTTATATTTTATAATACCTCATTTTTATCTTTCTTATACAAAATAGATAACAAAATTAAGGACATGTGGATCGAAGAACCATATGAAAACAAACCCTAAATTCTAAAAAGAGAGAATTATTATTATTATTATTATTATTATTATTATTACTTTATTTATACAGCGCTGTAGATTTACACAGTGCTGTACCTACAGTCAATAAAATAGATAAAAATAGATAAAGAAAGCCTGCCAATTTCATACATTCTACAAAATAATAAAATAATACATATTAATAAAAAGAAGGAAACTAAGGGCCTCGGCAGACGACTAATTGAGTCGTCTTCCGGGCCCGGAAGAGGAGGGGCAGCCGCACGTTCGGCGCCCCTTCCTCTCCCTGAGGTCGCCCTCGGAGTCGCCGGCCCTCCGCACGGCCGGCGCTCCGGGGATGACCTCACGCCGCGGCGACCACATGCGCTGCGGCGGAAAAGACAGCGAAAGTGCGCCCGCCGCTTTTAGTGCGCACTTTCGCTGTCTTGAGGAAGGAGCGCTGATTTAGCGCTCCTTCCAGGGACGCCGCCGGTGCGCCAAGGTGCGGAGGCTGCGGCCCCGCGGCGCGCCGGCCCAGGGCGTCCTGGACGCCCTCGTCTGCTTCCCTAACAAACATCAAATGTTTTTAAGCTGCAATTAGGGAAATTGCAAAAAATAAATAAATCATCAGGAGGAGATGATATTCCAATTGAACTGTTGCAATCCACATTGACGGACTCAACTCTAGTGCTAACCAATGTACGTCAATAAATACGGGAAACAAAATAGTGGCCAAAAGATTGGAAATGATTAATATACATCCCCATCCACAAAAAAGGAGATGCAAAGGACTGCAGCAGGAACTATAGGACCATAGCATTAATTTCTCACATAAGCCAAATTATGCTAAAAATTCTGCAATACAGACTCCAACCATACATGGAGAGAGAAATCCCAGACATTATCTGTTTTGTATAGGAAAGAAAAAAAGTTACATATTATAAAATATAAAATGTAACTCAGTTTATGAGAAATAATATTAAAAGTATTGAAAAATATTATTAAAATTTTTCTAATAAACCAGATAATATTGAAGTTGTACTGTCCAATGAATATACAACAGAAGAACTCATGTCTTGTGGTCTCTGGGAATGCAGTAATCTGTCTCAAATATCACAAAAGTCCTTTGGAAGACAATTATACATTTAACAATATACAATTGTATATTCATTCGACAGTACAACTTCAGTATTTTCTGGTTTATTAGAGAGTTTTTAATAATATATACATATATATATCAATACTTTTAATATTATTTTAGGGAACTGGGTATGTTTGGCCTAGGGAAGAGGAGGCCAAGGGGTGACATGGTAGCCCTGTTTAAATATTTGAAAACATACATGGAAAAAAGAGTAAGGGCCTAAGCAGACTGGCGGCACGGGGCTGCCCTGGGAAGGTGCGCCGCGGGACCGAGGCATCCCCATGCCTCGATCCTGCGACGCACTTTTGCCACCCGTGAAAGGAGCGCTGAAAGGAGCGCTCTCCTTTCACAAGTCAACGAAAGTGCGCTGCAAAAGCTTGTGGCGCACTTTCGCTGACTTTTCCGCCGCAGTGTGTCCAGACGCTGCGGCGGGAGGTTGTCCTCGGAGCGCCGGCCGTGAGGAGGGCCAGTGGCTCCGAGGACAACCTCGGGAGGAGGAAGGGGCACCGAGCGTGCAGCTGCCTCTCCCCTTCCTTGCCCCGAGGACGGCTTTTTAAGCTGTCTGCCAAGGCCCTTAGTTTGTTTTCTGTGGCTCCAGAGACTAGAACATGGAGCAATGGATGCAAACTGCAGGAAAAGAGATTCCACCGCAACATTAGGAAGAACTTCCTGACAGTAAGAGCTGTTTGACAATGGAATATGCTACCTGGGAGAGTGGTGGAGTCTCCGTCTTTGGAGGTTTTTAGATAGAGGGTAGATGAACATCTGTCAAGAGTGCTTACATAGTGTATTCCTGCATGGTAGGGGATTTGGACTGGATGGCCTTGTGGTTTCTTCCAATATGAATGGTGGAATTTTTTCAAATAATTTTATCTGCCCTGATTACAAATCTATGACAGATCTGATCTAGGGTGTAAAGATCCATAGTGTCTGTGTAATTTATGAAAAAAATAAATAAATTCTGCTTTGGAAAAGGGGGAATAGAGGTATTTTCTCCTCTTTTCCCTCTCAACCTGAACCAGTTTGTAGGGAAACAGCAAAGATTTCATGGCCCCAGATTTTGTGTTTTTATGATACAAGTGCTTCCTTTAGATTTCTCAGATATCTGTAAAAAAATACTAGAACTCAGTAGCTTAATTCCATTACAAAGTGTTATTTATTTTCTTCAGAATCCCTTGGAACTATAGTTTTAAAGACCAGCAGTTAGGGTTAACTAGCAGTAAGTTGCAACAAGATCAATTAAAGTACAAATCCCAAGACTGGGGGAGAGGGAGAAAACCATCAATCTAACAGGTAAAACATCTTTATCTTTGAAAATATGATGTTTTGTATTTATCTATTTTCAAAGAGTCAATACAGAAGGAAAAGGGGAAGTCCTATATGTGTGAATATAGCAGCTTTCTTTGTTCCAGTAAAGTGTTTTATCACAGTACACTGTTATAGTGCTATGACTGCCTCCTATGGAATTCTGGGATTTATATTTTAGGGAGGGGCATTTAGAATTCTCACCCAGAGAGCACTTAGGCTTCACTATATTACAAACCCCAGAATGCCACAGGAGGCAATCATAGCAGTTAAAGGGGAATAATAGCACTATAACAGGGTAGTGTGATACTGTCATTTCCAAAAAATCAACAGATCATTCTTTCAAACTGATCCTAGTTTGAAGACCATTCCACTTGAAGATCCCCTTTGCAATCCCCTCTGGAGTGGACTCTCTCATGTTTTACAAGACTTGAACGCAGACGAAATCTTTTGTTACAAGCGGAGCACTGATAGGGCTGTTCACCTGTGTGGGTTCTAGAATGATAAACTAGCTTTGATCGCTGATTAAATTTTCTCCCACAGACTGGACAAGGAAAGGGTTTGTCTCCAGTGTGGATTCTCTGGTGAATAGTAAGGCTCGATTTCACCCTGAAGCTCTTGCCACAATAGCGACACTGGTGAGGTTTCTCTCCTGTGTGGATTTTCTGGTGAACTGCAAGAGCTGACCGATAACGAAAGCGTTTGCCGCACTCATAGCAGTCATGGGGCTTCTTGTCTGTGTGAATCATTTGATGGTTAATGATGGCTGATTTGCTAGATAAGTTTTTCCCACAGTCCTTGCATGGATAGCTTTTCTTTTGTTTGGTAGAGGCACCATGTGTAAGGAAGGCTGAGCAATTTGGCTTCAGTTCAGTAAAGATCTCTGTACAACCTGTAATGTTGCAGCTGAGGCCAAGGCATCTTTCACATTCATGCTGCTTATAAAATGATGTCTCACTTGCTCTAGGTTTGGCTGTTTCCACAAGTGAGGCAGGAGGCGGATACATCTCTTGCTCAGTTTTTGGGTAGATTTTGGAATGGTGCTTTTTCTTTAAACTACGTCCAGATGTTTCTTCTTTTTTCCTCGGGTGTTCTTCCTGCCATATCCTTCCCTGTGGCCAGCAGGGCCAATTCTTATAGTTATCATCTTGCTTAGTATACTGAGAAACAATGCCATTCCCTTCTTTTGTAGGATCTTCCTGGCAAAAGTCTTCTCCTTCTTTTATTTCCACAATGATAATATCTGAAAAAGTGTGCATATTTTTCTGTTTATGTAAATCAAATATCAAGTGTAGGACACAAAACTTCCCCACACCTTCAACTTACCATTGCCACTACTATATCTGTCTTTTATGAGCTGGTGGTGAGTATCATTTCAAATTAGGCTGTTCATCTATCTGATGCCTTCTCAAAGAAAGCTTGGAAAAAACTATCTTTAGGGCTACAACGTCCAGAATCCATCACCGAGCATGACCAGTGGCCATACTGGCAGTGGTTGCCTCTATACTATAAACATAGTGTGGTTTGACACCATTTTAAGTGGTGTAATCTGTGGAATCCTGGGGTTTGTAGTTTTACAAGGTCTTTAGCCTTCTCTGCCAAAGAATGCTGGTGCCTCACAAAACTACAAATCCCAAAATTCTGTAGGATGCGGTGTCACACTGGATTATCTCTACAGTGTAGATGCACCTGGAAAATTTGGAAAGTCATGGTCTAGAAAGGTTATTTTTCCCCAATCTATTTGCAGGTGATGTTTTGGACTGAAGCTCCCATCATCTCTGTCCCTTGGCTGTTGCTTCTGATTGGCAGCAGCTTTCCTAAGTCCTGCAGTACATTCCTATACCAAATAGTGTTATTTGTTGAATTGCAAATGCCAAGGATCACAGCAAAGTAAGTGATCTATAACCCTGCAGTGCACCCAAGGCGTTTTCCATCAACAATATAGGCAAGCACAATCTTTGGAGTTTATCACATGGGGCCAACTGCAAAAATCCCATCCAGAAACAGGATTTAAAAACTGGAAAAACTTGCAAAAGCGGGTAGTTTTTCACACACAATGGGGTTAATGTGACATTAACCCAAACAGAAAGTAGACAAAACCTTTTTACTTTCAGGATTTTCAAAGGAGCAGGTTTTGTCTACTTTCTGTTCAGGGTTAATATTGCATTAATTCTCATTAACGCTAACGTTGTCTGAAAAACAACCTGCAAGTTTTTTATATTTTCTGTTCGGGTTAACCCCAAACGTCATCTGAAAATCTACCCACTTCTGTAGGTTTTCTTCAGTTTAAATCCAGTTTCTGCATGGGATCTGTCCTGTATGATAAACTCCTTTGCCAAGATGGGTCCATGCAGCTATTTTGGAATATGCTTCTCACCAATTAGTGGTCAGAGATGAGACATGCCTGGCTTGGGAAATACTAGACCAGGGACCGGCAACCTACAGCCCAGGGGCTGGTTAAGGCCCCGGGCCCCGGACTTACCGGCCCAGGCCGAAGGTTGTCGCCGCCGCGGCGCGCCGCGGCCGGAGCGCATTTTCGGCTGTGCTCGCGGCAATTGCCATTTTGACTTCCAAAATGGTGGCCGTGACATGCGCCGTGGTGGCTGCAGCGGTGGCTACGGTAGCGGCTGCGGTGGCAGCGTGCGCAGTGGGGTCGCGCGCAGTGGAGGACGGTGTGCGTGCGCGTGCATGAGCGCACGCAACCCCCCCCTTGGCCCAGCTGAGACCTGGGCGACGGCAGACCGGCGCCAGGTCTGAAAAAGGTTGCCTGTCCCTGTACTAGACTAATATATATTCTATTTGGATGCACAGATGATTCTTTGAACTAAGAATTAAGCCATCAGGATAATCTTATTCCTTTTTTTATCTCTGTTAAAGAGGAGACTATAGATTTAAAAGGCTGGCCATTTAAGGAGCCAGAATAATTCTATAGGGAAAGCAATTCTGCAATGGTAGGCTTTATTATATCCTGTTCTTTTTGTTGCAAACTGCTTTGGGTCTTTTTTAAAGCATTATAAAATGTAAGAAGTTTTTAAGTTTAATTATACTCCTTAGCATCCTGATGTGTTAAATTTACAAAACAAGACTGCATATTCAAAAATTTTTAAGAAGGCATAAGTTATCTGTGTTGAATGATCTAGAAAGAATACACTCTTGCTTAAGAATAAAAGAACTGACATTTCAATCAGGCCACTGTGCCCTATATTCTGTCTCCTACAGCAGATGGCCAGATATGGGCTAGTCATAATCAAAGGCCTCATGGTAACTGACTACTTCTATCTATCCCCAAGTAAGGTGCTGCTCAGTAATGGGAGAACCTCTGCCTGGATCAAACAAAAGCAAACTTCTGCAACCTTTTCTAATTTGTATGTTCTTCCTCCTTAATAGCTCTTGCATGTTCAGCCCACTTTGGGTCTGTTTGGCCACATGTGTCCCAGGTATCATTTAGAAATGTTATAGGGTATGCATTGGCCTCAGAGGTGACTTTGAAGGGCCCCACTCCCCCCCCACCAAAAGAAAAAACGGTTTGTTAAAAACGTAGCAAAATTGCCCCCTGCCCCCTCTAGGTCATTTTTGGACATAACCTTTTCCCATTTCCACCCCCAAAGTATTTTTAGTCCCTTTGGTAATGGTGTTGTGAGCCTTCAAGTTCTTTTCAACTTATGGTGACCCTAAGACAAAGCTACCATGGGGTTTTCATGGCAGGTTTTATTCAGTGGAGGTTTGCCCATGGCCATCCTCTGAGACAGAGTGTGACTTGCCCAGTCACCCAATACATTTACATGGCTAAGCCGGGTTTGCCCTGTTCTCCAGAGTTCAAGGCTCAAACCACGACACCACATTGGCCCTGGAGAATCCTAAAAATTATCTTGAGGACCACACTTTCCTCTGAGTACCACAGTTAATTCTTGATGTGATGCTTTCGGGCAGGTGCAAAATGAAAATCCTATCTTCTGTTTACTACTACTACTAATAATAAAATAATAATAAAATTTATTTATACCCCGCCTATTTGGAAATCCAATCAAGGCAGCTACTTTTTACTACTTGTAAAAAAAAATAAATAAATCTTATTCTTAATTTACCTGGATTGCTGAGAGCACAAGTTGAGACTGGGCACATTGATCCATGCTAGGAGAACAACAGAAGAGAATGAGGGACATGCACAATGAATTAATCCTTTCTCTCTCATTCCAGATCTCATTAGACTCCATCTTTTAACTTTAACTTTTAACTTTTGTATATTTTAATGTAATTTTATACTGGTTTTAGATTATTTTGACTGTTTTAAATTTTATTGTAATTTTTAAAAAATGTTTTTATTTGTGAGCTACCTTGGATCCCTTTTGGGAGAAAGGCAGCATACGAATAAAATAAAACATCTTATCTCCCTTTTGCTATCTTTTCCCCAAGCCCTACTTACCTGTATCGACTCCAGTTTCTCCCTCTCAGACTGTGTGATGCTGGAGGCTTTTGTTTGTGGTGTATCATTATTTAAGACCCGAAGTACTGAAATGAATAAGGAGGAGGAGGAGAAGGAGGAGATGTAGTTGTTTTTATTATTATTATGATTTATTAGTTCATTTATATCCAACCTTTTTTCCAGGATCAAACTCAATGCAGCTCACAACAAGATAATAATTATTTATATAAGAAAAAGGATTTTGCACTTGGATTCAGAAGACATGTAACCATTGGTAAATTTGCACAGCCTCCAGCAATTAAAGGCTGAGACCTTACAGATAGGCACATACCTATGCAGAGGAGGACAAATGAGGGCTTGGCCCACTAAATAAGAATTCTGCTCCCACAGTTAAATTTTCCTTCAGCCCCAAACTTCAAGCACTGAAATAAGTCAGCTGAGCATTAGAAATACAGTTTAGGCATCCAAAGAAAAGGGACAGGTAAACTGACTAAAGGAATGTGGTTCTAGGTGTGAACAATTTTTAGTGTCTCATTCTTCGCAGCATTAGAAATTTTGGGACAAAAGGATAATTTCATTTGTTGGGGGAGTATTCTAAATGAGGGGAGCAATATCCTCATTTTGTAGATATATACCCTTGCTGGCATTGCTTCAGCATAACATAAAGATCCACCTGCAGAGCTACATTATACAGAACCTACAGTAAATACCAACACAGTGGTATGAGTGATTAATGCACATTCACACACTATTTTGTGTACTTCAATGCACTATTGCATGTGTAATGGTCTCACATGCAGAACTCCCCTTACGCTGCTGTCAGCTGGATATTATAGTTGTGCACTTTCCAACCCCTCCTCCTCATGTGTAGTGTAACTTATGCCTGTGTATGGCTGCATGTGCAGTGCAGACATAATCCAATCTGATACCACTTTAACTGCCATGGCTCCATACTATTGTAGTTTTGTGAGATATTTAGCCTTCACTGTAAGAGAGATCTGGTGTCACAACAAACTACAAATCCCAGGGTTCCGCAGCATTGAGCCATAGTAGTTAAAGCTATTTGTAATATCCAGTAATAAAGGAAGGCGAGGATGCTTACCCTTGGATGTCCCATTCTCCTCTTCCTCCTCCACAACCTCCCAGTAAAGGGTATTTTGTTTGGGGTCCATCAAACCACACTCACTCTTGGTGAGGGATGCAAGCTGGTCCTCAACTTTCATCACTGGAAGCTGAAAAGAAAAGCACATCTTTTCACAATACTTCATAATATACACTGACGGGAGGCCATGTGTTTACTGTACTGTCACAAGAGTGCTACAAAGAAAGGGAATGGGGTTTCATACTTCCAAAATGTTTCCTTCCTTTGTTTAAAAGAGAACAGATTCCTAGAGTTGGGCAGAATACAGAAATATTATTTTTCTGGACCGTAGTTCCCAGAATCCTCAAGTCATCTTGGCAAGTAGGAAAGCTGTCTAGAGGTTCCGAGAATTATAGTCCCCAAATGAAACCTTTCCATACTGTGCTCATGACTTTAGAAAAACTTAAAAGAAAGAGTAATCTAAAACTTGGCAAGGCTACAGGAGAGGTGTGCCTATTGCTAGGATGCAGGTGACAAAATGTATTGTCCTCACAGAATTCTGCCCCATCACATGAAATTTTCCTTCAATTTCCAACATTGCAGAGAGTGAGACATTGATAATTCTAAATACCTAGAGCTCCTCTAACATTTGCTATCTTCATATTCTCTTGGTTTGGGCCTTGAATGCTTTTCTCTCTCTTTTTTTTTACCTTGGAGGAATCCCTAGAAATAATTCTCAGATCTCAGGGAATCCCTTGATAAAAATTATTATATCTACAGCTCAATTTTTTTTTCTTCCCAATTACAATCTCCAATAGAATCCTTAGTAGTCTATCAGGGCTTGTCTATACAATTAAAATACTCTTAATTTCATTGAACAGAATGCAATCCGGTCTCATGCAGTTCTTAGGACAGGGGTAGGCAACCTAAGGCCCGGGGGCCGGATGCGGCCCCCCAAGGCCTTTGGACTGGCCCCAGGCCGGTCTTGCCGCCGCCGCCCCCCCGGCCGCTGCCCACCATGATGATATTGATTATTGTTGTTATTATTTGTGCTTG
>CM034703.1:316115410-316137909 GCA_020142125.1 Phrynosoma platyrhinos
TTTTCTTGGCAAGTTTCTTCAGAGGAGAGTTGCCATGGTTATCCTCAGGCTGAGAGGGTGTGACTTGTTTAAGGTCATGTTTTTTCCCCCTCTCCGACCCTCCAATGGTCTGAGGTACGGTGAACCGGCCCCCGGCTCAAAAAGTTTGAGGACTCCTGATTTAGGGTATTTAGACCCATTACATTATATACTTGTAACAAAAGCAAGGCAATTTACTAAAATACTTCAGAAATTGGAGCATTAAGGAACTTTCTCTTACCTTGGTTGAGTAAGTGTCATATTTATGCAGTATGTAGCTACAGTTTGTCTGATTCAGCTCTTCAGAAACCTAGGATGACAACCAGTAAGATGACAACAACAGTAACAAAAAAGTTGTGTGTGTGTGAGGAACAGGGAAACTCCTAGATAAAATGTATAACATTAAAAATGCAAAGAAAAGATAGTAGTAGAACTAATATTGATTATTATAGTCTACAGACCAAGATAGAAATGTTACAGATGCAGATACAGGGGCTTATCGCTTGGCTTTTAAAATCGGTTTACCTTTATCTGGCTTAATCTTAATTCAGGCTTCCAGAACAGTTCCTTGTAGCCATTTTCTTAAGCCAGAAAACTCCTGGATCTGAAAAAAGCCACAAGGAGTGCTCCTGGAAGCGAGGATGGACCCGGGCTGTATTCAGGCGGCAAATTCGGTGGCAAAAAAGTCTGATAAGTTCAGGATGCCACCCGAATTATGATTAAGCTGGATAGAGGTAAACCGTTTTAAAAAGTCAAGCAATAAACTCCACAGTTACAGTACAGAAGAGCAGAATTTAAATACCAAACAGTAACTAAACATTGTCCAACCCACTAAAAGCACATAACTAGACAATGCAAATCCACCTGCTTGACCACAGAGTCTCCAAACATGCTCTGTTAGTTAATGAAACCAAAATGAAGAAAACAGCAAGGTTTTGGGACTCAACTGGTCGGCTACTTTTGATGTCTCGCAAACACTGCATTTCATCATTATTATTAGTTCTTGTTGTTGTTGTTGGCCAGAATCCTCTATCACAGTGTACATTATTAGGCATATTTAGCTACATATCAGAGACAATAAGAAACCCTGTTAGTGAATGGCAAATATGCATAATAGGTGCCTGTTGCACATCGGTACTCCCTAGCCACTGTCCTAATGCACAATAGGATTGATGTGCAATGGGACTGATGCACATCAGTCCCAATGTTCATTGATCTCATTGTGCATCAGTCACTTTGTGATCAGGGGTCCTCAAGTGGGTTTACATGGCACAGCGAGGAATTCAACCCCTGAATGGGTTTCAACCCCTTTCATGGGTGGCTGAGATAGTGACACCTTGGCTTTCTGATGATTCAGTGTACACACACTTTGTTACATGCACAAAATTATTAAAAATATTATTTATAAAATTATCTTCAGTTTATGTGTATATGGGGTATATGAAACATAAATGGATTTCATATTTAGACTTTTGTCTCATCGCCATAATATCTCATTATGTATATGCAAATATTTCAAAACCTGAAAATCTCCAATATCCCAAATACTTCTGCTCCCAGGCATTTTGGATAATAAGAGAGACTCAACTGGTATATAAATAGGAACATACTTTTCAAGGCAATAGTCTTGCCTTTAGATTCCTTCTTCTCATGCAGAAGACTGGAGAAGAAGGACCAAGCTCTGAGATTTGGGAACTTACTGGTTCATCTTTTTGGGAGCTAGTCTATAGGTTTTGTCTTTTGTGGGTGCTTAAACTAAATTGGCTTTTGCCTCTATTCAGAAATACACTTCCATATTAGGAACAGGACACAGAAGAATTCCAAACAAAATATCTGTAGAAGGCAAATGAACCTTTTTGAGAGCATCTCGATACAGCTGCTCAGCATTTTTGCCTTTTTCTGAGGGATACACATCATACTCCAAAAGGCTGGGGTTCTCTTTGACTTCCCAGATTCTTCTCCTGATGTTGTTAAGCAAATACCAGGCATTATCATCCACCTGAATGAATTCTGACAGATTCAGACCAAACTTTTTAACATATTCACGGACAATCCTGGGGGAAAATGAAAGGGAAATTATAGGCTTAATCATAATAAAAATTAGAATAATGCAACGCCTAGAACAATGCTTGGAAAAGTTACTTTTTTGGTATCAGAGCTCCTAGAATGCCCCAGTCAGTATGAAATATTTCTGAAAGTTACAGTAGCCCAAAATAGTCCTTTTTCCAAGTTCTGGACCTGAACGAAAAACTTAAAACTTGCATTGTAGTGTATAGAGGAGGACTGTTCTGCAGATGTGATGGGAGCATCACTCCATTCATCTCTGTAGTGCAAGTCCATGATTTTTGCATGTAGAAGAGTGGGAATAGACAAACTACAGATAGTTCAGCTTCCAAGGCTGTTTTTTGCATCTCTTGGTGTACCCTGTTGATTTCTCCCCCCCGTTGTCTCTTTTTCTGCTCCTAGAACTGGAAGTACCATGGAATGGTGTTTTTGCATTAAAAAGGGCACAAGGCTCCTCTCCATGTTAGAGTGGAAATAAATATGCAAAAAGTCATAAACATCTTAAAAGAAAGATGGCCAGATTAAAATGAGAAAAATTAGGAGAGGCTGCTTTTGCCTGAATGTACTGAAGGGCAAGACTCTGACCCTTCTTTCCTCACCTCTCTACTGAGTTAATTGAGGGCAAAATATTTCTGCACTTTCAGCTCAGTTTGCAGTAACTGAAGTAAAGAGAGGACAAAGCGGGAATAATGAGAGGAGGAAAGAGAAACTGGGACATTTTAAAAGTGGAAGAAAAAGTGGAATGACTGAGAATTAATCAGGATTGTCCCTATCAAACTGGAACAGTTGGAGGTCATGTACAAGATCTCCTTGGCTTGTACATTCTTGTTGATAATCCAAAGTATAAGCAAGAGAGCAAACTCTTTGGTCGTTCACACCATTGACACACTACAGCAATGTTAAGGAACTGCAGTACACAAGGTGGTGATGTTTTACACATACAAACAAATCAGATTAGAATGACCTTGCCACCCATCTTACCTGTGTGATTCAGGCAAACGCATGGGCCCAAGATTTGCATACCAGCCTTCTCTCTCATCTCGATATGTCTGTGCTCGTCCTCCCACACGATTGCTGGCTTCCAGAACTGTCACCTAGAGGCAAACAGGACAACTGTTGCTTCATTCTGAAAATTAACTCTGCCAAATTTTCCTGCAGAGTTTCCTAGTTGAACATCATCATAACCTGACAGCTGGTGGGAGGACAGTTGCACTTCTGGAGGGAAAACTGATTTGCTGTATGGTTTGGCTGTGTGAGTTCTTCCCTTCCTCAAGGCTTATCTACAAGGCATTCAAGTTTTTGCACTGCATCTCTTGTCCTTAATGCCTACCCTTCCCACCTTCTTAGGCCTAATTTTCACAAAAATAAATGGTGAAACTGCAGGAGGGGACTCATAAGATGGAATGTTCATCTTGGCAAAAGTATTCCTTGCACCTAGAAACTAGGTTTCAGGGGAAAGGTTTCTAGCTTAGCTGTCTCCCTGACACATTCATTGTTATATCCAAGGCACTGCATTATTGAGAGATGAATTCAGTCATAACTTCAGTTGTAGCTTGCAACTTGAAGTGTGTCATCCAGGGTCATCATTTTATTTGCTGACTGAGAGAACAAGCCAAAATTAAACCCCTTCTTTTCAGATGTAAATTTGCATTGCTTTAATCTTTTAACCTTGATTTCAGCTTGCTTATGTCTTTCATAAAGCTTTTTGTCCTGTTTTAATGGCCCATTGGTATGAAATATTTTATATTGCCTTATGTTAGCTTGGAGAGCCAGTATGATGTAGTGATTTGAGCATTGGACTATGACAAAGGAGACCAGGGTTCAAGTTCCCACTTGGCCATGGAAACCTACTGGGTGACTTTGGGCAGGTCACACACCCTCAGCCCTTAGGGTTGCCATAAGCTGGAAATGACTTGAAGGCACACAACAACAACAACAACAACAACAGCTCTGCAGATTATTCTGCTAGTTGGCATACATCTGTCACTTGAAGCCCTGATTCTCACATGCAGCCACATCACTACATTTATGTGCATTTAATAGTTGCACCCTAGATCATGGAAGCATAATGTGTGAACTGATTCTGTGGAAAGGCACTGTTGCTTCTCAGAATACATGAAGAACAATTCTTCCTGGGTTGGCCCTTCATTTACCTGTCCAAGCCATCACTAGAGTTACCATCATCAAATGCGGATGAGGTGTGTGTGAACCAGTAGCAAGTGTACAGTAATTCAAGTGTTGAGAAACCAAGAAATATATGTATGTGATTATCCTAGGTGTGATGGCCTTAGGCTAAATGATTTCAAATAGTCATGCAGATCCACTCTTCAATCATTTGGTTTAATATTACTGTACTTCCTTCCTCTTCTTTACATTGTGTGACTTTCACCTGGGCTGAGTTCCCTTTATAGCTCACTATGTTCTCCATCTTATCTACAAAATGACCAAGAATCCTTTCCTCAAAATGGTTTTAAATATTTACATGGATTGACTCCTTAGTACTTTCCAGAGCTTGTTTATTCCTCAAAACTTCAACGTTGGCTTGGTTCTCTAAATTATATTGCTGTTGGTATTCTGAATCTTATTTTCTCCATGACCAAGTCACTTTCCAGCTGCTTTCAGATTTCTGAATACATTGCTTCTCATATATGTTGTGGTTTTGTTGTTGTTAAATGCCTTCATGTCAGTCTTGACCCATGGCAACCCTATGGATGAGACATCTCCAGGCCCCCCTGTCCTCCACTTCTCTTCCCAGTTCCTGCAAACTCATATTCGTGGTCTCTTTAATCAAGTCCATCCATCTAGCATGTGGCCTTCCTCTCTTTCTACTTCCCTCCACCTTTCCTAACATTATTGTCTTTTCTAACAATTCATACCTTCTCATGATGTGTGGGGATACTGTCCAAAATCCTATTGGACCACTTGTTGAACTTAAATCTCTCCCATTGTAGCTAATATGCAAGAGCAGTCTGTGTTGAAGACTTCTCCTTCCTCCTCAGAGGAAAAGGGCAACAGGACAGTGTCCAAATGCACCCCAACAGCCAACCAAGACTCGGACATCAAGACTTGGAACCCTCTAGTCATTCTTGCGCACCTGGGCAAAGGCATTTCTAGATACGTACCTGCTGGATACTGTTGGATAACTCATTGCACAATATCTGCAAAGCACCAACACAAATCACAATTTGGATTCTGGCTGATGTGATTTATATCTTAAGGACAGATCTTGAAATAACTACTTTTTAAAGACTACAACTTCCAAAAAGTGCCATACTTGCTGGGGGACTCTGAGAGTTCAAGTTAATGTAATGGATATACTATCAAGTGGATGCAAAATGATCTTGTAGCACCTTTGAGACAAACTGAAAGAAAGAAGCTGGTAGCATAAGCTTTTCTAGACTTCAGCCTACTTCCTCAGATGCTTCAAGGTTCATTTGTCAGTGGGGTGGTGAATCCATTCTGGGTTTCAGTCTGATTTTTAAAGAGGTCATCAAAGGTGCAAGACTTATGGGGTGGTTGTTGGGTTCAGTACCTTGGATAGTTCCTTCAAGATTCTGCTTAAAAGCATGGGGAATGGGTGTACCCTCCCATCTGACACTGGAGCCACCAGCCCCCTTGGACCTAATCATTTCAAAGGACAATGAAGGTTATGATTTTCTGCAAGAAAAGTGGTTAGAGACAGCTAGGAGAAACTTACATGGTGGCCAGCCTCCATGAGTGTGTAGGCTGCACTGAGCCCCGACACCCCTGCACCCACGATCACCACATGTCTTGGGCTTGATGTCTTCTGTAGACCATTCCTGGCTATCTCTAGGAATTCATCGTAGTCAGCCTCCCTGAAACATTCTTCTAGTGGACTGGACTCACCAGCACAACTTTGCAACATAGCAAAGAAGAGCAATGAGGAGAGTACTGGGCAAAACACATGCAAAGGAAAAACATATTAGTCCTGTATTTCCCTGCTTGTTCATTTGCTGTACATTTTTCTTGTTATAGCTTGTTCCAGTTTCCTTTTGATGTGTGTGTGTGTGTGTGTGTGATATTTAATCATTTATATCTCTGGAGGATGATTTGTCTGGCATTCTTGCTGAAATTATTGAGGGATGTTACAAAATATTTAAAATACAATAAAACCAACAAGCACAAAAATTTAGTTGATGTTCATCCTTATATTTGCAAATTTCTTCATATCCAGGAAGGAAATACTGTATCTTGAAATTTTATCTGTCTATCTATGAGAAAGTGGATCTGATAGCTTCATCCACCCAAGCTTTGAATTTTTAACTCTGCTTTTTTGAAGAATTTACCAGTCTCTGCAAGTTTCTACATATCCAACATGGAAAGAACTTGGGGACTTTTACAAAAATTTAATGCGGGAGAAAGTAAAAATGACATATTTTAAAATCTGTAGCTGTAGAGGAAGGAGGGAAAAAGAGGTATACTCCTCAGGTATTACCGGTGCCAGTGTGAATTGAAGATCTGATCCACATCAGCATCTCATCAAAAAGGGGTCTAATCTGGAAATGGCTGACAGAGCAACCAGATAATGTTTTCCTAGAGAAATGCTTCTGAAGCTATTTGATGTGGGGGACCAGCATGGATTTTCCTTTCATTGTACCAGGGACTAGCACCATATTTGTGTCCATTGACTACAACTTTCTTTCCTTTAAATTTGCTACAGACCAACAGCCAATAACTCACAGACCAGCATTGGCCCAGGGAGCACCATTTTGATTAACATTGTCTTAGAGAGCAATGCTTCATCATATCAATCCATCCATCCATTCCTTCAAGTATATCCCAGTCTGTGACTCAACAGCAGTTCATGAAAAGACAGAATACATATGGGCTCTGGTGACTGTCTCTCACATGTTGGGTGGCTTTAGTGACACAGACGAAAAGTTTATCTCGAATATTTCAACTGATGCTGCTTCTGAATCCTTTCTTTGGAATTGATATTTATGAATTGTGGCAGTTTACTCTTTGTCAGGTGTGCCTAGTTCTGTACTGTTTGCCTAGTCATGTCTGTGTAGAGTACATTGTTTTACTTTAATTTTTGTTCCGTCATTCATTATTTCTGCAGCTGCATCTACACTACAGAATGAATGCAGTTTGACACTGCTTTTACTGCCATGGCTCAATGCTATGGAAGTCTGGAATTTGTAGCTTTGTGATATATTTAGCCTTTTCCATCAGAGAACTCTGGTGCCACAACAAACTACAAATCCCAGGATTTCCTAGGATGGAGCCATGATAGTTAAAGCAGTGTCAAACTGCATTAATTCTGCAGTTTGGCAGCAGCTTACATGCACACTCTGCTTTTCTTCTGGTTGTCTCTGTGTTCAAAGCAGCTTGCAATAACACTATTCCACAAACAAGTACTTTTGTCACTCTTTGATTCACTTCCAAGCTGAAAACAAAAATACTAGCTATTCTGACAATTTAAGGGACAACAAAGGATTTGATAGATATTAGGAAAATGTAGAGCCAGCATGGTATAGTGGTTTGAGTGTTGGACTATGACAATGGAGACCAGGGTTCAATTTCTAGCTCAGCCACGAAACCCACTGGGTGACCTTGGGTAAGTCACACTCTCTCAGCCTCAGAGGAAGGCAAGGCAACCCCCCTCTGAACAAATCTTGCCAAGAAAACCCCCATTATAGGTTTGTGTTAGGGTCACCATAAGTTGGAAATGACTTGAAGGCACACAACAACAACAACAATAGAGTGAAGCACAGACCTGAACTCCTGACTGGAAAAATACAATCCAGGGAACAAGAGCACAATGTGGGTGAAGGATTTTCCAGCTGGTTTTTGTGGGTTTTTCAGGCTGTGAGGCCATATTCTAGAAGAATGTATTTCTGACGTTTCGCCTGCATCTATGGCTGCCATCTTCAGAGAATGATTTTCTGGCTGCCTATTCTATATATCCACATGTGTTGAACCCAACTTTCAGAAGCCTCAGTCAGATGGCCAATGGTCAAGATTCTGGGAGTTAAAGACCAAAACACCTGGATGACCAAAGGTTAGGAACCACTGTTCTTTAAGGTGTGCCACTCTACTTGGGACTAGTAATCCTGTGACAAAATTCAATTTATTACCCAACAATGTTCCTGAATGGCTCTGTGATGGCTTTTGATCAACCTACACAGGATAAAGCCATAAAGCCTGAGCCCTGCCACATCTCTAATGCAGGAGATTAAACATTGCTCCACCTCTCTTGACAGCATTCTGAGAATGCTGTCCTGTTTTATTTCAAAACTTTTGAAAGGGTACTTAAAAATCTATTCAGGGCACTCCATGAACACTGCTACACCTTACGTGGGATGCTTCTACGTGACAGTGTTTCTTACATCATCTCATGGGCTTCTTCCTTGTAAGTTGTCTGTCACATAACACAATCTGTTCATCATCTCTGATTCCCAAACCAATCCATGTGATAGCATTTGCTGTATCTGGGTGCATAGAAAACACACACACCTTGCAGAACACATTAGCCTGGTTCCTGTGATACAGACATGGGATTCATATACTACCACTAGGAACAAAATGTACAAACTTATATGTTTAACATGGAAATAATTTACAAAAAGTGAACATACTGCTCCTTTTTAAATAGAAAGTTTAGATTGCTTAGATTAAATATTTTTGCTCGTTCTTCTGTTCTAATAAGTAAGAGTATCTTAATAAGCTCTCAGTAACTTTTCTCACAGATCAGTTTTCTTTAAATACCATCAGCCTAATCTGTTCTTGTAGACAAGAATTGTCTACAAGACAATTGAATTGTCTACAAGACAATTGTAGACAACAATTGTAGACAACAATTGTTCCAAATTATGATTTTTTATTTATTATTATTATTATTTTTTGCTGTCAGCTCTTCTTGTTGCTTCTGTGTTGCCTCTGGCTTCTAAGATGCTTCTATTTCAAGGACTACTTTTTTTTTAAAGTCCTTCTTCTTAGATATCTTCCTAAAACCTTTGGTGCATGGGTTCTGCCACCTGCTTGAAGCTGCACCACAGTCTCACAGCTTGTTTCCTGGTTCCTGGTCCTTGCAGCCACCAGCTTTGGATTGCCCAGTCTTCTCGTCAAAGAGGGTTTTTCCTTCACTGTCAGACTACCATCCTCCTTTACCAGTACAGTTGGCTTTCCACATTTACAGTTTTGAATTTTGCGGATTTGATTATTTATGGTTTTGATTCATATGTCCTCTCTAGGAATCTTTTGGTTCTCCAACACAACTCTGCCAGAAGTTGACCATAGAGTTGTGCTGGAGAACCTAGCAGGTCCAAGAGAAAGCACTTCTCTAGGCATCTGTAGGTCCTCGAGAATGATTCTATGATCAACTTCTGGCAGATGTTGACCACAGAGTTTCACTGGAGAACCTGGAGATTCCTAAAGAGGTGTTCTCTTGGGTAAAAAGAATAGTATGTTTTTATTTACAATTTTCCCGCATTCATGGGGGTCCTTCATCCCTAACCCCAGTAAATGTGGAGGAACCACTGTACTCAGCTCTCTTTCTTCAGTTACCATCTCTCTATGTCAACTCTGGTCTCCCATTCCTCTCCAACCCAACAGTAATTAAGTATCTCCAAGGGTTGACAACTCTGGAAATTCTTGGAATTTTTTTTCAAGCAGTGAGCAAATTTTGTTTTACCTGTCTATATCCACAGGCCCAATTTTAACTCTTTAGTTTGCTTCTGCTGTTTAAACCAAATTTGGAAAAGCACAGCCAAGATCAATGTATGTGCTGCTTCCAAGCAGGATGTGGCAGGATGACATGACAGTCCATCCTGCCAGCAAGTGAGGCTGCAATTTCCTTTTATCCACACACAGGACCTTATAGCACCGTGGCTGGCGATATGAGGACACAATGATACACATATAATGCCCCAGTGCATGTCATTGGAGTTCTGGTGTCATCTCGTTATAGTGCCATCCTAAGTGTGCATTTTTGCATGCTAGAAATAACCTGTTAATGACCACCATTCGTGCAATGAAAAAATAGCTTTTTTGCTGCAGAATTCCAATCCCACTTCCTTCTGTGAGAACTCCATTACTGGGTGGGATCTGGGTAAATTGGGGTGTGTGTGGCCAGCTAGTTTCTCTGTTGGAATTCCCCGGGAGATTTGTGCTGGGAATCCACAGACTACTTCTGGTGCTTGATCTAAGAAGACTACTGCGGCATCCTACCAAATTGGTGCCACAATGCAAAGACGTTATGGCACTCCTGTGGCAAGGTAACAGCTAAAATACCAAAGTGCACCCCACTACACAAGTTCAAATGAAAAGTTCAAAAGTAGGCAGTTTCATTTAAACAAGATGGAAAAAATGTTGGGGGGTAGCATGGCCACCTTCTTTTACTGTTCAACCTCTCATGAGGAAAGGTCCCTCTGTGTGCCAGCTGTTAGCATGACATCTTTCCACCTTGATGCCATGGTGGCAAAACAAGCAAAAGGACAACCGTGAAGATGGAGCGGGATTGGGGAGGAGACTATGGGCCTTTGAAGACTGCCAGAAATAGTGCAAATTGAGTCCACTTTTAGGGTTAGTGCTAGGGAATCATGGGAATTGTGTTTTTTTTTTCCTGAGACATTGAGCCTTCTCTGTCAGAGAGCTCTGGTGCCACAATAAAATACAGTTCCCATGATTCCCTAACCCTTAAAGTGGACTCAATTTGCACTATTTCTAGCAGTCTGCAAAGGCCCTATGACACGGGTATTGTGGTAGAGAAATCCGTGTGTGGAGCATGCTAATGGCGAGATTACTGCAGAAAAGCAGTACAGTATCCCTATCATGAATGGCTGGAGTAAATTAACATGGTATATAGGAGAAGTGTGGTAAGGCCCTTGTGCACAGAATGCATCAGACACAGGACTGGAAGATGTGAAAGAGACTGGGATTGTAATCCCTTTCCCTATTTGGCTATCACTGCATTCTGGCATTTGTCTGAAAACCTTTGATTATCTCTGATCTATGTTTTACTTCTTGGCCATCATCTCTTTCTTTATTTGTTGTAAAACATAGTAGTCATCATACAGTTTGTCAGTCTCAATCTAAATGTAGAGTGCTGCAGCAAGAGTCTGTAGATCTACCCATTTTGCGCCATTGTGAAATTTGTAGACTAACACTGGTTGTTTAGCTGCGTTAGTCTGTAGAATCACTATGTAGAAAGATCTTGTAGCACCTTTGAGACTAACTGAAAGAATGAAGCTGGCAGCATGAGCTTTCGTAGACTTCAGTCTACTTCCTCAGATGCTTTTGGTGGTTTGTTTATTAAATGATGTTTCCTTTTCATACCATTTCTCCCGGTATTTAATGTCCTATGCCTATGCCTATGCCAATGTCTTGTAGGTTTAATCTCTGTGTGCTCTGCTGTCAGGTGGAGACACATTTTCCAAAATCACTTGGATTGATCTTCCATAGAATTTATCCTCTCTTCTTTGCACTTTTGAACTGATGTCTTCCATGGCACCATGGAAATGCACCACTGTTGCATTTCAGTTTCTTCACATCATCTTGCAAGATTACCATCAGATTGTGCAAAAAGAAAACAAAGCAAAGAAGGAGAGATTTGTGTTCTTTCTCAGTGAAAGCTTCCCACACAATATTCAGATAATCTTCTTCCTTCTTGAAAAAGTATGCCCTCAACAAGGACAACACTATAGTATGCATTCAACAGCAGGTAGAAGTGATAGCCATCTTGTTGGTAAATGCCAGAGCATAGCTTTGTATTTTTTACAAATTTAGAAAGGAACAAAAGTGACTCTATCTTCTTGGTTGAAGCTAACTAACAGTGTACCTATAAGTTAATTGTTTCTACTTTAAAACTTAAAAGTCTTCATCCTATGTTTGAGGCAACTACATACCCTCAGTGGTGTCACTAGGGTTGGTGTCACCCGGTGTGGTAACTCATGGTGTCACAACCTCCCTTGACCTCCTCCCATGTTACACCATGCAGAATCCTTTGTAATGTTTTTTGGTATTAATTTTACTCATATGTCGTAATTCCCATATATCACTGAATATAATTTTGGTAATAGTTGTGATATAAATGACTAGCAAAATTAAAATTATACCTTTTAATTACAGTATCATACACACAGCTTAAATGTATTTACATGTACATAGTTTCATGTGGTTAAAGTGAAAATTTGATAAAATGTGAAGTGTTTAAAGAAAAAATTAAAATAATAATTTTTTTAAAAAAAATTAATATTTTAAGGGTTTCTCCTCTCACTGAACACCATCCAACTCATGCCATCTCCTTAGCATTTTAAAGGGATGTAGGTGAACACTACAGCCCGTTTCTGCCAAAAGGCAGATGTTTAGGGAGCAGTGGTGTCACCCTTCTCAGAGTGTTACCTGGTGTAAACCCCCGCACTCTACTAGTGATGCCACTGCATATCCTCTAACATTTCATAAATGAAAACAATTAATTTAATTATAATTAAATTATAATTGTTAATTAATTTAATTATAATGAAAACTATAAGAGCACCTCACTTTATACTGTTTTCTGAACTCCATCACCACTATATGTCACAAGCTGAAATGTTTTTATTTAAATTTAAGGGGGAAAAATTGTATGACCAGCCACCCAAATTCAGAGAGGACTTGTCCTAGCTCAA
Organism: Phrynosoma platyrhinos; assembly: GCA_020142125.1. NCBI lineage: Eukaryota > Metazoa > Chordata > Lepidosauria > Squamata > Phrynosomatidae > Phrynosoma > Phrynosoma platyrhinos. Next base: position 316,128,124 of record CM034703.1, read on the forward strand.
CGGGCAGTTGCAACACTTTGAGCTACACAGTGAGGCAAAAAATTGTTCTTGAGTACTCAGCAATCCTTTCTGTCACTTTCGGGTGTCTCTGCATCTCTACTGGTCTCCTAAGTCAATTTTACAACATTTACTGAATAGAGTCAAGGAAGAAAGTGCAAAGGCAGGTTTACAGCTGAACATTAAGAGAGAGAGAAATGATCACAGATGATTTACATAACTTTAAGTAAATAATGAAGACACTGAAATAGTTTAAGATTTTCCATACCTTGGATCAGCCATTAGTCAGAATGAGGACTGCAGTCAAGAAATCAAAAGTCAATAGCAATAGCAAGTACATTCTTATACCGCTTATCAGTGAACTTAGTGGTTTACAATGTGTAAGCTAATTGCCTCCAACAAGCTGGGGACTCATTTTAACTTAGGACTTGGAAGGGCAGCTATGAAGGAACTAGACAAGATCCTAAAGTGTAAAGATATATAATTAAATACTAAATAATAATAATAATAATAATAATAATAATAATAATAATAATAATTTATATCCTGCCTTTAGCTGAGGCTATCAAGGTGGGCTTACAATTAAAATACAGTCCCATACAATTATAGTTAGGATTGTCCATGCCATTGTATTTTCCATTTTTATATATGGTTGTGAAAGCTGCTGAAAGCAGTGAAGGAAGAGGATAAGAAGAAAACCAGTTCATTTTAAATGTGGCACTGGAGAAGAACTGCAAATACTGTGGACTTTTAAAAAGAGAAATGAATGGGTCTAGAACAAATCAAGCTGGAACTTTCCCAAGAAGCCAAGAAGACAGTTGAGCAGGGGTAGGCAACCTTTTAGAGCCGGGGGCCGGGTTGCTGTCCCTCAGACAATTGGGGGGCCGAAGCACCAAAAATAAATAAATTAAAATTAAAATTAAAAATTAGGAAAAAAATTAAAAATTAAAAAAAATATGCATGCACACCCTCTCAGCCCCAGAAAAGCCATGGCAAAACCCCTGTGGAGATTTTGCCAAGAAAACCCCAAGAACAAGTAATAACAACAATAATCAATATCATCATGGTGGGTGGCAGCAGTGGCGGCGGCAGGACTGGCCTGGGGCCGGTCCAAAGGCCTCGGGGGGCCGCATCCGGCCCCCGGGCCTTAGGTTGCCTACCCCTGCAGTTGGGACTGTTGTACTTTAGATATATGTTGGATGCTTGTTATATGCGCGGGATCAGTTCTGGACCCCTCCATATGCAAAATATTGTGGGACTTTTAGTCCTTGCTAATGGTATCTAAACGCTGTGCCAAGGGAGTGCCCTGACACTGCCCGCCATCTGTTTGGGCGGGTGGCATGAAAACAATGTAGGGGTGGAGTTGGGGCGGCCGGCGTGCGATCGTCACACCTTGACTCCATCCCCAGGCTGGCCATTTTGGCCGGTTTGTGGTGGACCTAAGTATCTTTATAATTGAGTCTCTAAATTTTGGTCCTCCAGATGTTTTGCAGTTCAGCTCCCAGAATATTTTTATATTTCCCCTTGCTCCCTAAATTTATTAATTTCAACAACTGCATATGTTGGGGGGGGGTGGTGGTGGTGGTGGTAAACTCTGAATGAAAATGTAAATTCACACCAGGAAAAAATTATTAATGTTCACCAATTAATTACAGAGAGAGAGTATGGTGTAGTGGTTTGAGTGTTAGACCAGGACTCTGGGAGAACAGAGTTCAAATCTTCACTCTGCCACTGGTGATCTTGGGCAAAGTACATCCTCCCAGTTTTAGAAGAAGGCAAGAACAAAACTCCTCTGAATAAAACTTTGATAGGGTTGCCAGAATATGGAGCTGACTTGAAATTATAGAACAACAAAACCATAAATTATGTTGTTTATAATGTTGTTTACTTGATCATCCATTTTTCTTTTTAATAAACAAGTAAACAGGCTTTGTGGACATAAGAAGAAATGTGGCAAAGTAAAGCTTCCACCTTTAATTTCTCTTCCCTCCCTCCCATGCCACTTACGTCAGGATTTCAATAAATCTCAAAAGCAATTCACTTCCAATTTACTGATCAAAGTTTTCCTGAATTGTTACAGTGTGTTTCCAACAAATAAGCATACAAAATAGAGCCCCAATTGACACATTTTCCTTTTGATCACATTGGGTCTCAAGCTGGGAAAATATTAAGATAGAAATAAAGTTAAAGTACCGCTGCCACCACTTTTGTTCTAGTGCAGTAACTAACTAGAAATGACATTTGAAATTTTGCCCATGAAAAGTAGTCATCCAGGTTTAAAAGTATGAACAGTCCAATGGCACTGTAAAGAATAGCAAATTAATTATAGCATGGCCCATTTCATCAAATGCTATGGCTTATGGTACATGAAAGATCATGCTATAATACATTTTAGACCTAAAATCCAAGTGTTACTTCTAATTAGAATAAAATAACTAGCAAAAATCACAAAGTCCTGGAGCATCTCAAAGACTATGGACTAGTTCCCATCATTGTTCATCCCAACTTGAATCAATAGGAAATTGATAGAAAGTCAGCACTTACGGATCTTCCATTGATTCAATGGGTCAAGTTTAATTAAGATGAACAACTGGTACTTAGTTTTTGAGAAACTCCAGGACTCTTATTATTTTTATTGCAACAAACTAACAATGATAGCCTTTGGGATTTATTTATTTATGGGGGGGGGAAATCCTAGCTATTTTTGAAGATTGAACAATAGCATTTAAGAAAAATAATTTAAAAAAGCAAGCTGCAAGCCCAGGGATGCTTTGCCAGGCAGACTATTACTTACAGAATATGTCCATATCGTTTCTCTTAGAAGCGTGGATGCCACCGCTTGTAGGAAGCTTTTCTTTCACTTCGTATTGGAAACAGAATTCTTTTAAAAAATCCATATGCAAATATAACAGGAAAAGCAATGAAGAATCCTTTAAATTCATAATCTTCTCTCCTACTCTTTCATCTCCTCCCATGTTAATTACACATTAAGTAAGGAAGAAGGAAATGGAATTTGTCCAAGACTTGTCTCTATTCCTTGCATGTCCTTTTCTTTGAAGCCCATAAGGAGAGTGTGAAGGTTACACTGCTGCCCAGATGTTCTTCCTCAGCATCTGCCACTCACAGATACACTATTTCTTAATGCAGAGGTTCCATTTGGATATAAACCACATTTGAAAACAACAACTGGGGGGGGGTTGCAGACTGCCAGAAATAGTGCAAATTGAGTCCACTTTTAGGGTTAGGGTTAGTGCTAGGGAATCATGGGAATTGGTTTTTTTTCTGAGACATTGAGCCTTCTCTGTCAGAGAGCTCTGGTGCCACAATAAAATACAGTTCCCATGATTCCCTAACCCTAAAAGTGGGCTCAATTTGCACTATTTCTGGCAGTCTGCAACCCCTATTTTGCTAAAGAAAAATCACACAAGCCACTGATTGTCATTATATGTTGAAGCAGACAAGTCACTTATCTGGGAGTAAGCTTCCATATGTAGTGTAGGGTTTAATAACTGGGATTGTTGTTGTTGTGTTCCTTCAAGTCATTTCTGATATATGGTGACCCTAAAGTGACCCAGTCTACTCTAGAAACACAATTCTCCCTTAGAATGCAAGAGACCATGCCCATGGCCTTGAATCTTGAACAAGTCCTGCTTCAGCCACAGGGATTTTGGAGAGGAACCATAATTCGTTTTTACAGCACATTGTTGTTGTTGTTGTTGTGTGCCTTCAATTTGTTTCTGATTTATGGCAACCCTAAGGCAAGGTTTGTTCAGAGAAGGCTTGCCATGTCCTTCTCCTGAGGCTGAGAGCATGTGACTTACCCAAGGTCATCCAGTGGGTTTCATGGCTGAGCTGAGAATCAAACTCTGTTCCAGAGTCCTAGTCCAACACTCAAACCATTATGCCATGCTGTCTCACTAATAACTGGGATACTGTTGGTTGAATCCCAACTGATTCAATGGATCTACTCTAGTTAGGACTAAAATAGGATTCATGCCAATGGTTGAGGAAACATATACATCAGGGTGGGAAGAGAACTAGAACCAAATCTGGCCCAGCTGCAGTCCCAATCCAGTCCACTCTGGGCTCCTCCAGCCAGATGACCATACCATTTTACCCATGATGCAATTGTGCAATGGCTTCCCAACATTTGTATGCTCCCCCACAATGCTAAAAGGTTGAAATGCCTCTCCTAATGCTTGGTTAACATACTGTCCAACGTTTCACAGACAAAAACTGGGACATGTGTGGGCAACCAACATCAGAATATGTTCAAGATGTTAAAAGTTTTTAATGAGGAAGAATGTGTAAGCTAGAGGATGCTGCAGCAGTTTGCTTTTGCTGAAGTTTACAGGGAAAGACAGGGTAGGGCAGAATTCCCCCCTCCCACTTGCTGTGTTAACTGTGTGCAAACCTCTTTTACACTTTGAATTTGGTTTGCAGCAGTTGAAGTAAGCTGAAGACAAAAGGAGGAGGAGGAGAAAGAAACTGCAGCTGGAAAAGTGGGATGACAGAATTAATCAGGACAGTCCCTAACAAATCTGGCCAGTTAGTTGTAGTTACTGCCAGAAAGAGTTTTAAAGTAAAATATGCTGAATTTTTGATATAAGCCTTTTGCCTCTGGACCTACCCACCACTGGAATGTGGGCCACAAGGGCATCTTTGAAACTGAATTTGGTCCTCTGGCTGCTTTATAACTAGACAGACCACTGATCCATAGAAATCAATACAAATATAGGCCTTCCATATTTGCTGGGGTTGTGAGTACAGGGTCCCGTGAAAGTGGGTAACCCCCCCCCATTTAAAAAAAAACACTATTTTTTTTAACCTGAGAGAACACCTCTCTATAAATCTATAGGTCCTCCAGCGCAACTCTATGGTCGACATCTGCCAAAAGTTGACCATAGAACTGTGTTGGAGGATTCACAAATGCCTGGAGAAGTGTTCTCTTTAGGAATCTCTAGGTCTTCCAGTGTGACTTCTGTCGAATATTGACCATAGAGTCACACTGGAAAAACTAGAGATTCCTAGAGAGAACATACTTAATCAAATCCGTGAATAATCAGATCCTCAAAAGTCAAAGCCACAAATGTGGATGACTGACTATACAGTATATAAATTGAGAGCAGCTCTCCATAGAGTCAGTAAGGAATCTTTTTCAGCTCTGCCTAGAAATGTCAAGGACTGAGAGAACTTCTTGTAAACCACAAATTGGACCATTGAGCTGCAGACTTTCCCTCCAATATTTGGTGGGAAGACATCCTCTTAATGTCAGAGACAGACTTCCTTTTGATAGACTAGGCAATGGGGAATGGCCTAATAATAATAATAATAATAATAATAATAATAATAATAATAATAATAATAATAATTTTATTTATACCCCGCCTTTTGCCAAAGCAGTTAAGGTGGCTTACATCTAAAACAACACATAAATTATCCCACAATAATCAACAAATCATATTAATAAAGACACTAACCCCCCTTAAAAAAATGACTTGGGTCTTCCAGTTGGCCAAGTTGGCTAGGGCTTCTGGGAGTTGAAGTCCAAAACACTTGGAGGACCAAAGTTTGGGGATCATTGGTTTAGAAACTGCATATAAGGAAAACTGAAGGGAGGAATGATTGTGGTCCTCCAGACTGAATTTTTTGGCCAACAGCTCCCATCAATCCTACTCAGCCTAGCCAGCTATGTGATTATGAGAATTGCATTCCAAAGACTTCTGGAAGTTCACAATTGCCTACGCCTATTTAACACATAACATATTAAATTTTGCAATAGAATTTGCTAATAAATAAGATGTAACAAGAGGATGGCAATGGCAAATGCAACCTAAAGAAACTTGCCACGAAAACCCCATGATAGGATCGCCATAAGTTGGAAACTCTTTGAAGGCACACAACAAGAAGACGTACTTACTAGTGTGCTTTTAAATAAACCCAAGAAAGAAAAGAAGCAGCCCAGGTGACTTGATTCAGCAACCACAAAGGGCATTTTTGAGAATTTTGTTAGCATTTGCTCTCAGACCATATTTATGCCTGGGAGGATCTGGTTGGCTAACTGAATCTTAGATTACTTGGACCACCTGATTCAGCAAAGCCCTTCTTATGAGATTCATTTGCCTCTTCCTCCCACCTTGGTAGAGTGATATGCAATTAGCTGTGTTGTTTATAATATGTATGTATTTTAATTGATTGAATGTTAATGTCTTTAAAGTATTTTCATTAGATACATGGTTTAATGCTTTTTAAACCTTTGTAGTCCTCACTGTTGTATACATTCTGTTTCAATTTATATTGTAAGCCACTTTGAGTCCCATTCAAGAGAAAAGCAGAATTTAAATCAAATCAATCAATCAATCTATATTTGCAAAATTTCATCCAGTAATATGCAAGGCAGGGGAATTAGGGTTTATACGTTTTTAACATGGTTTAAATTTTTGTCTGATTGTTCAATTGTGTTTTGACTTTTGCTATCTTATGGATTTTTAACGTTTTGTTTTTAACTGTTGGAAACCACTTTGGAGAGCTAGCATGGTGTAGTGGTTTGAGTGTGGGACTACAACACTGGAGACCAGGGGTCATTTCCCAGCTTTGCCATGAAACTTGCTAGGTGGCCTTGGACAAGTCACACACTCTCAGCCTCAGGGGAAGGCAATGGCAAACCTCTTCTGAACAAATCATGCCAAGAAAACCCTATGATAGGTTTGCCTTAGGGTTGCCATAAGGTGAAAATGACTTGACAACAACAAGAAAGCCACTTTGAGTTTCAATCTGGGAAAAACACAGAATAGAAATAATAATAATAATAATAATAATAATAATAATAATAATAATAATAATAATAATAATAATAATAATAATAATAATAATAATAATAATAGGATGTGTGAGCCTAATTCCCCACAATAGAAAAATAAAGATTCCTATCATCAGTAAAATTCAGAGTTCTATTGTCTTTCCTTCTGAAGGGTAGCTGTTGATGTGTGGATCTGATAGAAAATTGGCAACTTAGCATTCTGTTATGAATAGGGAAGAGAGGTCTGGAAAAGGAAAGAAATTCCTGGGTGCTTTGCAGGTGCAAACTTTTTTTTTCCTGGTCAGAGAACAAAACCAGATGTGGGTGGTGGTGGTGGTGAGGTGCTGCTATTACAACAACAGTGCAACAATTATACTAAGAAAATAAATGTGGTTGCTTCCAGATAAGGTTTTTATTGTGCAATTGCCCTGCTTTGTTCACATAATGGTATGGGAATCCAGATTACTCACCAACATCCATTTGTAATCTTCCCATGTTTCCCTGTCACTTCTTCCTTCTTTGTCTCCTCAGTGGATGGCTCCTTGCACAAACAATTCTTAGAAAGCTCTGTGTACCTGTTACACCTTTTTCCTCAATGGATTTTTGAAGGTATGGGTGGGAAAAGACAGAAGTGGTGGGAAAGCAACAGAGGGTTATGAGTTGAAGGTGTGAAGATGCTTTAAAATTCAATTAATGAGGTAGGGCAGTGGTGGGATAAAAGCCAAATCTAGAACTACACAGGGAGGGATGGAACTGTTAAAGAAGAAAAGAAAGAACAGCTACACAGTAGCCATGAACTTGCATCAAGGTTGTGTAGTATAAATCTCATATGTGGGGCTACCCATTAATTGTGGTACACAAAGCTTGTGTTGAGTGGCAGTGTTGTCCAACTGAACTGAGACTGCAAATGTGGAACTGAATGCACATCCCAAGGCACACGTATATCCATGTGCAATGAACATGGGCATCCATGTGCAACATGCAATGCTCATCCTTGCACAACACCCATCCATGTGCATGCCCCCTACATATGGAAAGACTCTACAAGGCATAAAACGTCATTTCTGCAGCCTTGAGCTAAATGAGGACATTCTATGTAGGACAGAAATGTCCAGACACTTCCAGAGGGAAACTTACACATGCATAAGATATAAATAGGATTCTGACCAGTATCTTGTTAATCGGTAGCACTGGAAGCCATCAATTTGCAAGCAACAAAGAATTTGGAGGTGGGTGAGCTATAAAATCTCCCCCCTTTATGCAAACCAGCAACACTTTCAGAGGCATGACTAATCTCTACTTGTACCTCCATAATATGGTCCTTGCCTATTTTATTTATGTTATATATTATTGTGTGCGCATATGTGTATGTGTGTGTATATATAATATATACAGTACTATATATTGTATATAATACATTGGTAACTGTTAATAATACACTTGTCCCTCCCTGTTCGCAGACTTAGAGTTTGCGGTCTCACTTCTTTACGGAAGGCAAATGGGGAGGGACAAAATGGTGTGAGGGGGTCCAGAACAGATCCCCATGAATCTGGAGGGATGACTGTATATGTTTATATTATATATTTATTATTATAGAATAATATTTATATTATATGGTCTGCCTGCCCCATACGTGGGCTTGCAGTTTAAACCATGCTTGCAGGGTGCATCTACACTATAGAAGCAATGCAGTTTGATTCCACTTTAACTGCCGTGGCTCAAACCAGCAGAATCCTGGGGTTTGTAGTTTTACAAGGTCTTCAGCCTTCTCTGCCAAAGGGTGCTGGTGCCCCACCGAACTGCAAATCCCAGCATTCTGTAGCTGTGGGAGTTAAAAGAGGTGTCACCAGCATTATTTCTGCAGTGTAGATGCACTCTAAATCATTTCCGATTTATGGCAAGCCTATCATGGGTTTTCTTGGCAAGTTTCTTCTGAGGGGGTTTGCCATGGCCATCCTCTGAGGCTGAGAGAGTGTGACTTGCCCAAGGTCATCCAGTGAGTTTTCATGGCACAGCCAGAATTTGAACCCTGGTCTCCAGAGTCATAGTCCAACACTCAAACCACTCCACCACCTTGGTTCTGTAGAAATAATGCAGTTTGACACTACTTGAACGGCTATGGCTCCATCCTACAGAATCTTGGGATTTGTAGTTTGCTGAGGCACCAACACTGGCAGAGAAGGCAAAAGACCTTGTAAAACTACAAATCCCAGGATCCTATAGGATGGACCAACAGCACTTAAAGTGGTGTCAAACTGCATTATTTCTACAATGTAGATGCAGCTCTTCTCACATTACTCTGTTTTTGATTAGGGTTTGGTGAGTGTTCTGGAGGCAATTTGGAAAACCTCACTATTTAATGTTTTTTAAATTGTTTTGGATGCTTGCTTAGGCTGGGTATGAATAAAAATAATGTTAGCTAGTGGATTTAGAGAGAATTTATGTGTGCAGAATTAAAGTTTAATATTAACCTGTACATTTTTAATTGGAACTTGTAGCACTTTAAAGTCAGTCAAACCTTTTTAAAATTTTACTTGACTGTTCAGGATTGTTTCCACCGGTCGAAAAACAGGTACTGTATGGCTATTTCATCTTTATTATAGCATTTCGTAGAATCTTAAAGTTGGAAGGGACCCCAAGGTTTATCTAATCCAACCCCCTACCATGCAGGAATATACTACTAAAGTAATCCTACAAGATGCCCATCCAACCTCTGTTGAAAGACCTCCAAAGATAGATAGACTGTCCCCTGCTTTCTGAATATTTATGTATGGTAAGAAAAAAAGAAGTAGAAATCGGAAAACTAGAGTGTTAAACGTGAAAGTCTCCTTGTCTTGCAGGGCAATGATACAATCAAGTCCTTGTATAGATACACCCTTGGCTAAGGAAGAGTAAATTTAGTATATAGCATTGTGGGAACTTCTTGCTGATTTCAAATAAAGCCTGGTAACAGGAGAACTTTATGCCAGTGAAAGATGGAGCTGATGCAT
>CM034703.1:316156898-316183714 GCA_020142125.1 Phrynosoma platyrhinos
ATTGGAAGTGATCAATATACATCACCATCCACAAAAAGGGAAACACAACAGACTGCAGCAACTATAGGAACATAGCACTGATCTCCCATGTAAGCAAAATCATACTCACAATTCTGCAACATAGACTCCAACCATACATGGAAAGAGAGATCCGAGAGGTCCAAGCTGGGTTCAGGAAAGGAAGAGGCACTAGGGATCACATTGCAAACATACAATGGCTAATCGAGTGCAGCAGGGAATTCCAAAAGAAAATCAGCATGTGTTTACAGACTACAGCAAAGCCTTTGAGTGCATAAACCAGGGGTCGGTGACTTACGGCCCATGGGCCAGGTGCGGCCCACGGAGGCCTTGGGACCGGCCCATGGCCGGTCCTGATGCCACTGCCACTGCCACCCCACTGCCACCGCCACCCTGTGCGCAAGCACGGGCGCCATTTTTGCATCCAAAATGGCGGCCGTGCTTGTGCACGCATACCAACAGCGGTGGGCGCCATTTTGGAACGCCCAAAGCGCTAGCGTTGTGCGCATGCACACAATGCTGTTGCTGTTGGGCGTTCCAAAATGGCGCCCGCTGCTGTGTGCATGCATGCGCAAGCACGGCCACCATTTTGGACACAAATATGGTGCCCACACTCTTGCGCACATGCGCCCGCAAGTGCGGGCACCATTTTGGAATGCCTCCTCATGTGTGCGCCATGTGAATTCGCACGGCACAGCCACCGTGGGGCCTTCCCTGGGCCTTGGGAATGCCCCCACATGCATGTGCCAGGCGAATTTGCCTGACACACGCGCGGGCGGGCATTTCCAAGGCCCAGGGAAGGTCCCCTCACCTGTGCGCCGGGCGAATTTGCCTGGTGCATGCACGGGGGCCATTCCCAAGGCCCAAGGAAGGCCCCCCCACCCGTGCACCGGGTAAATTCACATGGTGCATGCATGGGGGGGCGTTCCAAAATGGTGCTCCCCACGTGCACACGCATGCGCATGACGGCGGCATTGTGCGCATGCATGCAGGGGGTAAGCGCCTGGCCCCGCGCGCCATTTCCCTCCCCCTCCCCCCCCCGGCAACAATGTTAACAACCCTGGCATAAACCATGAAAGCCTATGGAATGCCCTTAAAGACATGGGAGTGCCAGCACATCTGATAGTCCTGATGAGGAATCTGTGCAAAATAAGACAAGAGGCTATTGTTAGAACAGAACACAGAGAAACAGAATGGTTCCCAATTGGCAAAGGATTTAGACAAGGCTGCATCCTATCACCCTACCTATTCAACTTATATGCAGAACATATAAGAAAAGCAGACTTGGACACAGATGAAGGAGAAGTGGAAATTGGAGGAAGGAATATCAACAATCTGAGATATGCAGATAACACCATAATACTAGCAGAAAACCTTACAGACCTGGAACGCCTACTAAGGAAGATCAAAGAAGAAAGTGCAAAGGCAGGCTCATTGTTGAACATAAAGAAAACAAAAATAATGACCACTAGTTTAACCTAGACAATGAAGAAATAGAAATAGTAAAAGAATTCCCATACCTGGTATCAAACATTGATAGAAATTGGGACTGCAGTCAGGAAATCAGAAGAAGACTAAGAATGGGGAGGGTGGGTATGAAAGAACTAGAAAAGATTCTAAAATGCAAAGATATACAACTCAGCACAAAGGTTAGATACATACAAGCCATTTTATTCCCTATGATCATGTATGGATGTGAGAGCTGAACAGTTAAGATGATAGGAAGAAAATCAATTTCTGCAGAAGAGTGTTGAGGATCCCATGGACAGCTAAAAGGACAAACAAGTGGGTCCTAGACCGGAAACCTTCCTGGAAGCCAAGATGACCAAACTGAGATTGTCGTACTTTGGACACATCTTGAGAAGAGAGGATTCTTTGGGAAAAAAAATAATGCTGGGGAATGTGGAGGGAAGGAGGAAGAGAGGAAGGCCACTTGCCAAATGAATGGACTCTATTAAGGTCATGGGTTTTAAGGGGTTACAGGAATTAAGCAGAGCAGTGGAGGACAGAGGCTCTTGGAGATGTCTCATCCATAGGGTCGCCATGAGTCGAGATTGACTCAAGAGTAGTTAACAACAACAACAACAACAACAGATGTTGTTCTGGAGTGTAATTAATTTTTGTGTCTCAAAACCTTTGCAATTGTATAATGGATAAGCAAATATAATAAAGCAAACAAGAAGATGTGCATACATATTTTATTGATTTTTTTCTTAACTATCTTACCATTTTGGAAGGCCAGAGTGAGACACATCTAAGGCTGCATCTGCACTGCAGAAATAATGTAGTTTGACACTGCTTTTACTGCAATGGTTCCATGCCATGGAATTCTGGGATTTAGTTTTGTAAGGTATCTACCTTTCTCTGTGAGAGACCTCTGGTGCCACAACAAGCTATACATCCCAGGATTCCATACCATTCAGCCTCCAAGGTTAAGGGGGAATGCTGAAGAGAGGCAGAAATACCATCAATGGCACAGAAAGTCCCCATCATGCTATTGAAGAAATGTATGATAATACAAGCTCCAAAATTGGTATGTTTCTCTTCTCTTTCGATAAAGTGCTTGCGGCAAAGCCGAGATGAGACCGAGGCTTGTGTGATAAAGTCCATACTCTGGAGACCTCCATAAAGATTCTTAAAAGCCAAAGAAGTTTTTGTATTATGATGAGCTCCAGTTTGCAGGCTGGGAAGGTTTTGCATCAAACAGTAGTTTTGGTTTCCAGGCCTGATAACTGTATATAGAACAGGACGTTTGGTTTTGCAGGTCAGGAATGATTTGTGCTGGTACCTACTGCTGAGTAGATATACAGAGAACTGAGTTGTACATTGTATGCATCATGAGCACATGCCTACCTTGGTAAGAATTACATCTGACCCTTCCTAATTTGCTTTGGCTCTTAAACCCACACACCAGTGGAATACACTCCTAAGACCCTTCTCAAACTGAGATTTGGCCTTTGGGTTGAATGTTTCCCATCTCTTATCTAGAAGGACAAACACCAGTTCTGGAAAATAGAAGATGTAGGATAATCTAGATCTTTAAGCCCATTCTTTGTGCATCTTACATTTTCCAGACCCTCAAATGACAGAATGCAGCAGGATATGAGAGAGTGATAGGGTTGCTCCTGTCCTTTTAATGGTTGTGTAGAAGAAGGAATTTCAGCAGATGTCCCTTGCATGATAAGCAACACTTACGGAAATGTCCTCTTCTACACAACTATTGAAGAGACAGGAGCTTGCATTACCCTCACATCTCTTGTTCTGTGGTAGGTGGACTGTTGCTTTAGGGCTGATTCTTAATTCTTCCATTGATCCAAATCAATAAAAGCATATCTCCTGTTGAAGCTTCAAGTGGTTATGCTTTTGCACTCTTACCACTGTACTGGGCTGCTGTGTCATAGCTTGGTCTATTGCTGCCTGGTGATCAGTGGTGTCATTTAGCTGGTTTCCACTGGACTGCTGGAACTGGTTGATAAAACTGTTAAAAGATGTGGAGGCTGTGGAGGCTAAAAGAGGAGCCAGGAGTATCAAAGGGTAAGAGGAGACAGAGACTGGAGTGGATGGAGAGATAAGAGGACCAGAGGGAGGGAAAGGACTGGATCCTCAATAGCCCATTCTTTATGGGGGCTGTTAGCAATGATTTCTTGGATCTACACTAATGCTCTTTGCTGATGTGTTCCTATGATTTGAAGGGACAGTTTTCTCCTCTATTAATCTTTTTTTTTTTTAAAAAAATATGAGTTAGAGTTATAGTGCAAAAGCGCCATTTTGCTGATGCATTATAGCACTATATCTCTTTTAACTTCTTTTTAAAGAAAGGAGGGGAAGAGAAGGGAACACTTTCTTTCTATATGTGTCAGAATTAAAAAGAACCCACTTAAGGTTAGCCTTACAATAGTGCAGCTGATGCTGGGTATTGCCAGAAAATAGTCTGGGACAACAGAAATGTTGTTTGGATATATGTATATGCATATTTGTAAAAACAAACCCAAGAATGACAGCAGCAAGTACCGCAACCTCCTGACATATTTGTCCTGTCTGAAGGAGCTCCTTCTTTACTTGTGTTCATTTGTTTGCAGGCAACCTCGGGAAAGCTGCAACATTATGTGCTTCCAAACTAGTCACTCAACTCTTTTCAGAGTCAGATTAGTCTTCCCTGTGTTTATTTTTTCAATCTTTGCTCTGAGGCAAAATTTCAGCTGCGGTGGATATCACTTGCGGCTTTTATAGCTGATTTCATCGCACCATCAATCCAAGCATGAGGATGAGCTATGTGTTCTCCTGCAAAGTAGATACTCCCTTCATTCTGGGACAATGCGTTAGCATAGTGGGTAAACTGGTATGGCGTGAGGGCACTGAATGCTCCCACCGAATGTTGATCCAGGGCCCACCTTTGTATTACATGTTTGTCACAGACAGACTGGAGGTATTGTTTGGATACCTGGTGGATTTCTGCTAGGTCCTCCATCACTACCTCAATACATTTTTGCTCACTGAGTGGAATATACAAATCAGCATCACCATTCCAAGTGTAGGAAGCCAGGAGTATCCCCTTCCCATTGGGGAAGTCATGGTTTGGGTAGTAAATTGTTCGAGTTGGACGATCTGTGATGGACTTCCCACCTTGAATCCCATCTTTCTCCCAAAATTTCTCCTTGCAAACCAGGGCAATTTTTGTAGCACTTGCATAATTCAAGGACCGCAGAGCCCGAGCCTTGGGAGCCGAAAGAGGTGGCACAAATTTGATAAGCTGTGTGGCTTTTGCGGTAGCTGTGATGAGAACATAGTCAGCTATTATGGATGATGGCACAAATTTGGGCGGCCAGCTGTAAAACACTCTCACTTTCTTGCCTAGGCGATGTATCTTCTCCACTGTACAATTAAAATGGACAATCCCAGCCATTTCGTTGAAGAAACGTTGAGGAAGCTGATCAAATCCACCTGAAATTTCTTCAAAACTGAAAGTGGAAGTAGAAGAAAGGAAAGTGTGATTTGACACAAGTATTGAAAAGTAGGGGCCTTTACAGACTGCCAGAAATAATGCAGCTTGAGTCCACTTTAACTGTCCTGGCTCAGTGTTAGGGAATCATGGGAACTATATTTTTTTCTGGGACATTGAGCCTTCTGTGCCAGAGAGCTCTGGTGCCACAATAAACTACAGTTCTCATGATTCCTTAGCACTGAGCCAGGACAGTTAAAGTGGCCTCAAGCTGCATTATTTATGGCAGTCTGCAAAGGCCCTAAGTTAACACAACAGTGTTTGAGAAGTGCTGCTCAGTATTTGGGGAGTGCTGACAGCTATTTAACCAACCAGCCTGGAAATGAGAGTATATAAAATGGGGTAGGGAAAGTGTGGCCCCTCCAAATCTCTCTCATATCCATTTTACAGGTGAAAAACACATGAGAAAGGTCAGTTACCATGAAGCCTTTAGGAACAGTGGATTTCCTTTAAAAAAAATAAATCAATTTCCAGAATTCCCAACAGTCCTGAAAGTGATGACCAGACAAGGTGGGAGAGGAAGTGAAGAGGAGACTCCTGAGGCCGGGAAATCTAGTCAGGGAAGATCAACGTCTGCCTCATTTTAAATTGTCCTGAACTGTCTTAACTGGTTTTAAATTGACTTGTTTTAAGTTGTTAAACAGTTTAATATGCGTTGGGTCTGTTTTTTAATTGTTTAAACTGTTTTAAAGTGGATTTTTATTAATTGTCTGCTATGACAACATACCTAACAATCCCCACAAGATATAGTGGTACATAAAGTAATATTTAATGTTAAAGTATTCAGTCATGTTATACAATTTTTAAAAAGTTTTAAAAGGATGGCTGAAACCATGGATAGTACTGAACCCTATAATAGCAATATTTACAGACTGCGATTGACCGTGGGTAGTTTGAAACCTCGGAGAGAGAAACCATGGATAAGGGTGGACTTCATAATATTTTCGGATTGTGGCTGACCATGGGCAACTGAAACCATGGATAAGGGTGGACTACTGTATTCAGTAAGATAATGCTAAAGAATCACAAAATTCTGTTTTTTTCCCTTTTCTTAATTAATTTGGAGTCTATTAAATTATTTCAAACTGATTTTAACATACAGTGCTATGAGCTCCCATGATATAGGATAGGAGAGAAATATTTTAATAAATAAATAAAATAATTTAAATAGGGATTAGACAGAAAACAGTTTGGGGAATGGGTATGTAAACAAATGAGTTTGGAGTTTTTGCAGCTGCCTTGCAAGTAGGAGCAATGACACTTGGACAGTGAGGAGGGGTGGCTCTGAAGGCATCTTGCTTTGAGAAGGAAATGGTGCTGACCTACAGACTAGGATTATTCAAGTCTCTGCCTGATTTTGGCATGGCAGATGGGAGGATTCTGGGAGTTATAATCTAGAAAAAGTAACTTTCTCGAATTTTGAAAGAGTCTTGTGATACCTTAAAGCCTAACAAGTTTTATGTTGCATAAGCTTCCATGAACTACAGCTAACTCAGATAATGACCAGAATTCAGCAGTTATGTATAACCTTCAGTTATGGATCTTTAACTGATTCATATTCACAAATAGTCACAATCATGGTACTGTTGACACAATTGTAAATGCCCTCCCAAACCTACTTTACCAGGAGGCCTCTGGATAGGAGAAAGGAGGTCCGTTGAGCTGGTAATTGAGGCGAAAAGAGGAGGATGTTTCTACCCACCTCCAACCAGTTAATGTGGGTGTGATGAGGACTTGTGATGGAGTCCTACTTCTGGTTGTCTCAATCTCACTGGTTGGCAGGTGGAAATGTCACCCTCCTTACACCCCAATTGTCACTAGAATGGACCCCTTTTGCCTGATCTGTGCAGCCCTTGGACCACAAAAGGCTCCTTGGGGGTCATTTTTTGGCCCTACCAGCCTGAAGTTTAATAAATTTTAATGGGTTAGAACTCAGCTTAGCACAGAATTTTCCTCTTGGAGGAAGGGGGGCATAGCAACTTCATTCCACTTTCCCCTTTTAGCCCCTTGTATGATCTGACCCTGTCATGCATAGGTACATGACCCCGTGGAATAGACTCAGCATTGGTGGTACTGGAGGTCTGCAGGGGCAATAATTGTCTCCCCATACCTTCTCTGCTATGGCCCTCTCCAAGAGGCGCCTTTCTATCATTGGGAGAGCACCTCAGGATCCAAGACATTGTATTTCAATTATTTTATCATCAGCTTTTTGTTAGACAGAACCAGAGCTTGAAAAAGTTACTTTGTGGACTACAACTCTTTAATCTCCCAGCTAGCACGGCCAGTGGACAGCATTTTAAAAGTGAAATTAATAATGAATTACTCATTTCTTTGTCATCCAGACCACCTTTACCTGTCTTTAGAGTAGGCAAGATAATCCATGATGGTGTTAAGAAATGACAGATGAAACCCAGAGTCTTCATTCAGGAGGTCGCCAATCATGTCAACTGCTTCTTTGCTCAAATTTCCTTCCTTGATTAAGTATTCCTAATGTGTGAGAAAACAGAAAATGGGGGGTGGGTTGGAAAAGAAATGTACAAGTCTTGTTTTAAAAAGAAAAACAATTTAGTTCATTGTAAAGTGTTAGACTACGATTCTGGAGACGAGGATTCAATCCCCTACTCAGCTATGAAACCGACTGAGTGACCTTGGGCAAGTCACATGCTCTCAGCCTCAGAGGAAGGAAATGGAAAACCTCCTCTGAAGAAATCTTGCCAAGAAAACCCCAGGATAGGGTCACCTTTAGGTTGCCATAAGTCAGAAATGACTTGAAAACACACAGCAACTTCACTTTACATTGGAGAATGTGTCTTCCAAATGCAAATTTGGAAGCCTCAGACAAGTTTTCCTTGGGAACAAGGAATAAAGGATAATAAAGGGCTAGCTTCCCCTTCCACGGGGCCAAGTCTACCATTAGGTAAAGAAAAGTGGTCGCTTTAGGCAGCAGATGCTGGGACAGCAGGGAGCAAAGGCAAATTGCTACCGCACTTAAAGTGGTGTCAAACTCCATTACAGTCGACCCTCCTTATCCACAGATTTTTATCTACAGATTTGAGCATCCACAGTTTGAAAATATTCAAAAAAAGTAAATTCCAAAAAGCAAAGCTTTATTTTGCCATTTTATATAAGGGACACCATTTTACTATGACACTGTATTTAATGGGACTTGAGCATCCACAGATTTTGTTATCCACGGAGGGTCCTGGAACCAAACCCTAGCAGATAACAAGGGCCCACTATATTTCCATAGTGGAGCTGCACACCTAGTTTGCCTATTGCCTTTTCTTGTGGTGGGAGACTCTGGACATTTTCACACGGGGCTTTTTGAGGAGGCAATCCTACCTCCGTCCGGCCTCACTCTGGCTCCATTTCCAGGTTGTTCAGACGCGCGCGGCGGCAAACCCCGCCCCTTCCGGTGCCATCCCTGCATCCGTCCGGCTTTTCGCTCCGTGTGTTCAAACGCACAGAGCCCTAAGTCCAGCGTCACTCCGGGTGGCAAAAGGCTAACTCCGGCTAACTCTGGCTTCAGGTAATTCCGGGTGGCAAAAGGAATTAGCCTGCCGCCGACGGAGCCATTCTGGAATCAGCGGCAGGAGCCGTTCCGGAATGGCTCCACCCAGCTTTAGGGACCCCCGTGTGAAAACGTCCTCTGTCTTATCGCCAGTGTTGATGTAAGATTCAGATCCATCTTGTTGGGGGCAATTAGCTTACAGTTGTAAACTGCATAGAGACTTAGTGCAGTTTGAAGCAGTATATAAATGAAGCTGCTATTGCTATCCCAGTCCAATAAGCTTTTCTAGATGGAATGAGGTGGATATCACCTTGTCCTTTGCATTCAGATAGCAAAATGTCTTCACCAGATCCTACTTCTCCAAGATTTCTCTGGTTCTGTTGATGGTCACGGCCACTCAAGTAGATGCATTTTGGATTTTTAACAATTATAAATGAGAGTTAAAGTCACATTTAACGTGATATCTAATTTGGGCATCAGACCTTTCTATTTTTCCAGGTTAGTAATATTTTAAATGATTTACCATATATATTTTAAATAATGATGGGGATTTTTAAACATGCTTTTATTACTGCTTAATTACTGATATGCATATATTGAGAATTATTTATATTTTGTTGTTTTGTGGTTGCTTAAGGAGTTGCGAACATTTTTTAGAATAAGAACTGAACAATAGGATTTTTCTTTAAACACCACAGTTTCTGTGACTGAAGAGTGAAGATATAAGCTTTACCTTAGTGGAAAATGAGTCATATTTCTCTTTCAGAAGTGTACAGTTTTTTGTAACCTGTGCAAAAAGAACCAGAAAGATGGGTAAGACAGACATAAGCTTCACAAAAACCAAATCAGGAAAAAAAAAGAAAGACTGCTGAAAAGCCTGGATAATTACACTAAACATCATGATGATGGAGCTTATCACATGGCTTATTAAACCGGCTTGCCTCTTCTGACTTAAATTTTAATTCGGCCGGTATTCTAATACTATTGTAGGGATTTTGCTGTTGCCTGGGTCCATCCCAGGTCCATTCTCACTCCCAGGGGTGCTTGGTGTGCCTCTTTTCGAAACCAGGAGTTTTCCAGCTTAAGAAAATGGCCACTGGAGAGCTCCTGGGAGCAGGGATGGACCCAGGATGGACATGAGTGGCGGATTCAGTGGCAAAATCCCTGTGATAGTATCAGGATGCTGGCCAAATTAAAATTTAAGTCGGAAGAGGTAAGCCAGTTTAATGAACTATGCGATAAGCTCCATTTGCCAAGGATGCTGCTCATTCTAAAGAAGGTAATTGATAGAATAATCTAGAACAGGGGTAGGCAACCTTTCCCCTTTAAGGGCCGAGAGACTTCAGCTCCCAGAATCCCAGGAGCTATTGGCCAACATGGGACTATTGGCCAACATGGCTGAGGCTTCTGGGAGCTGAAGTCCCTCGGCCCTTAAGGGGAAAGGTTGCCTACCCCTGATCTAGAATCTAGAAAGCAAAGAAGAATGAATGAAATAATGAAAGAATATGGCTGGTTGCTGAAGACAACCTCTCCATTCAGCTTGAGGTGCTTCCATTACAACATGTTATAATAGGCAAGATGCTGTTTTTAGTTTTTAGTATTTGGGACACTGAACCTAGTTGTATGTACAGTGAGCTCTCCACATTTGCTGGGGTTAAGGATGCAGGAGCCCTGTGAAAGTGGACAAACTGTAAATTAAAAAAAAACATTATTTTTTTAACCTGAGAGAACACCTCTCTAGATATCTCTAGGTCCTCCAGCACAACTCTGTGATCCACATTTGCCAGAAGTTGACCAGAAAATCATTCTGGAAGACCTATTAATGCCTAGAGAAGTGTTTTCTCTAGGAAGCTCTAGGTCCTCTAGTGTGACTCTGTGGTCATGCTGGAGGTCCTAGATATTCCTAGGGAGAACATATTAATCAAATCCATGAATAATCAGATCTGCAAAAGTCAAAGCTGCAAATGTGGAGAGTCAACTTTAGCTGTTTTAGCTTTTTCTCCTAAGTGTTAACTTCAAAATGAAACATGCACTTTATCACAATCAATATGCAAAGGAATCTTGTAGCACCTTTGAGACTAAAGGAAATAAGCTGGTAGCATGAGTTTTCATAAAGCCTATGCTAGTACCAACTTCTTTCTCTAAGGGTCTCTGCAGATGGCCCTTTGCGGCATCCTCGAGGCAGGGATAGAAAGGGGCAGCCGCCCACCGCCCGCCCAACCCCTCCCCGAGGACGTCCTGATGCCACACGCCGTTAAGCACGCCGCATGGCATCAGAACGTCCTCCCGGCACAGCGTCTTGATGCGCTGAGCCGGAAGGGGAACAAAAGAGCTGCACGGCAGTTCTTAGGGCGTCCTTTTTGCCGGCTCTGAAAGGAGCGGCATTTTGCTGCTCTTTTATGAGCCAGCAAAAGGGAGGATTGGGGCCGAGGCGTGGGGCAGCCTCGGCCCCAATCCTCTGCTTCCCAGGGTGGCCCAGGGTTGCCTTTCTGCATCCCCACTAGTTAGTCTCAAAGGTGCTATAAGATCCCTTTGGATACTGATTTTCCTGACTAACACATTAATTTTCCTCAGAATACATGTTTGTGTGCATAGACCCACACATACCTTATCCAATGTCTCCTGAAAAAGCTGGTCGGCAGATTTCCCTTGTTCATTGAAATTAACTTGGTACCCAAAGATTCCAGGGTTTTTGTGGACATCTGCCACTCTTTGCCTGGTATTTCTAATCAAATACCAGGCATTCTCATCAACTTGACTGAAGCGATTTAGACTGAGGTTAAATTTGCCTAGGTATTCACGGACAATTCTAAAATGGAAAAAATAACAACAAATTATTTTTTAATTTGCTCAGTAGAAAGAATATAAGATAAACCATGCTGGATCCAACCAAAGTCCAGCATTCTGTTTCCCATGGTGGCCAAAGAGATGCCTCTTGGAAGCTGAAGAGCAACACATGGACACAGCAGGGCACTTTTGCTCCGGTTCCCAGCAACTGGTATTCAAAGATCTGCAGCAGAGCTAAGTAAAACCTTTTAAGATTACAATTCCTGGCATCCCAAGCCAGCATGGCCACTCAGGGATTTAGAAGTTATAGACCTAACTGCAAAAATAAGGTAGTTTGACACTACTTTAATTTCCATGGCACGGTGCTATAGAATTCTGGGATTTCTGGTTTGGTGGGGCACCAGAACCCTCTGAGAGGGAAGGCTAAATGTTTCACAAAACTACAAATCCCAGAATCCCATAGTACTGAGTAATGGAAGTTAAAGCGGTGTCAAACTGCTTCATTTCTGCAGTTATGGCAGCAATCCCAGTCATGGGGAAAAATGGGATTATAAATAAAGTTAACAACAGTGTTTCCAAGCTCTTTCCTGGGCTGTGTCCACACTACACAGTTATAGTACTTTGATAATGCTTTCACTGCCCTGAGAATTTTCACTGCCCTGAGCTGAAGGGGACCCTTTAAAACCACCTTTTATCTAGAGAACTTGCTGCCACCACCTGATGGCCAATTCTTCCCACTTTAGCAACACATTGGGATGTTGCTGGGGAAATCCACTGGTACTTCCCATGCCAACTGTAGGGAAGAAATCGGCAAAGTTAAGGTACATGAAAAGGAATGCAAGAAAGGCATTTAAGACTTCTTTAAGAAACAGGGGGTTTACTCTAAGAACTTTGGTGCATTGCAAATTTACACAAATTCTGTGCAAGGGAGACAACAGGGATTGAACCAGGCATTCTTACCTGTGGGCTTTGGGTAAACGCATAGGCCCTATATCCATATACCAATCCTCCTCTCGATGTGTCTTTATTCTTCCTCCCACACGGTGACTGGCTTCCAGAATCACAACCTAGGAAAAAGCACACAGATGAGTGATTGCTTAATCCATTCTGTTTCTCTTTCTCTCAAATGTTCTATAATCTGCATCAAAGAAAATCAACCTCGGGCTTTTTCACACTACAGAATTATAGCATTATGGTTCCACTTTAACTGCCATAGTTCCATCTTATGAATCCTGGGTTTGGCAGTATAGATGAGAGATATTTGGGATTCTCAGCCGGAGACCTCAAGTAACTCACTAAACTACAAACCCCAGGATTTCATAGGACGTTGCCATGGCAGTTAAAGTGGAATCATAATGCTATGATCGCATAATTTGAAAGACCCCCCGGCAGCTTCCAAATGTTTTGCTGTACCACAATGCTGCAGTCTTGCATTGGGAGATGTACATGTGGCAGGAAAATAGCTGGATGTATGTGAAGTCGAAGGCTTTCACGGCTGACATCTATAAGTTTTGTGGGTTTTTTGAGCTGTGAGGCCATGTTCTAGAAGAATGTATTCCTGACGTTTCACCTTTCTGTGAAGATGCCAGCCACAGATGCAGGTGAAACATTAGAAATACAATCTTCTAGAATATGGCCTCACACCCCGAAAAACCCACAAAAAACAGCTGGATGTATCTCCATCAATCCTCCCACCGATTTCCAGAAACATGCATTCTTTGAAAGGTAGGTTTTAGTGTGGGATTTATTGGTAAAGAATCTCATTCCTCACAATGGCAAAAAAAAATGAGTTGCAGTGGCATATGTCTGACTTTTAAATGTACAATTTTAAATGTTGTTGCAGTGCAACAGTGGGATTCTGGCTCAAGTTGTATAAGCCATTGCACAAGAGCTTGCTGGCTGAGTATATCTCCTATTAGGTACCTTTTTGGGCAACATCTGAAAAAATCTTTATGCTAGAGTTAACCAGTGGGATTTGGGTCAGAGCTCCAAATACTAGGGTCATTGCTCAGGAATGAGTGACAATTAATTTTTAGCATTCAGATTAATGGTACATTTAAAATGTTTTGCCCTGCCTCTGAGTCCAAACACACACATATTGAATTCATCTTTTTCTGTCTCAATAAAGGCCAGTTGCCTCCCCAAGGCCGCCATTACCTTATATCCAGCATCTTTTAGCAATTTGGCAGCAGTGAGTCCACTTATTCCTGCCCCAACGACCACAACTGTCTTTGCTTTCAGGGTTTTTCCTAGTCCATGTTTAGCAATATCCAGCCATTTTTCATATTCAGGATCTTCAAAGCACTTTTCCAGGTCGTCAGTGGCATTTCCAGAGATCAGATCAGCCATGACCAGTAAAAGCTGAAGTAATACTAGAAATACAAGGAAAATAGGGATAAATGGGTTTCCCCAACTCCATGATTTTTCAGCCGTTTCAGCATCCCTTGTGTGCTGTTCTGCTTGCCTTCCTATAACAGAAACTTCCAAAAGTTTCAAGATGATAATGAAAGAATACAAGTGGCCACTGCAACAAAAGTTAGCAGTATGAGTGCTTGACTTCATAATTTCAGTTACTTTGTCCCATTCTCTGTTCAATGTCCTTCTTCTGTACTCCTCCTGCAACGGTTGCTTATAACCATGCCCAATCCTCATTGGTATTTTGAATGAGTAAAAACAGCAACACTTTACACAGGTTACAAAACCAGACTGGCAGTCATTTAGATCCCAATGAGATATGGACCGGGCTCCTCCTTCAGATATATAACACTCTGTATGCATGTCTCTGTGCCTTCTCCCCTCTAGAAAGGCAGAATTTACAGAGGAATAAAATTAGGTCACTTTCCATCTGGGAGAGCAGTCCACACTGCTTGACCGCCTCTCCTCTCCCTTGGCCACTAAGGCTGCATCTACACTGCAGAAATAATGCAGTTTGACACTACTTTGATGGCCATGCTATACCAGAGCACTATGACAGAGAAGGTTAAATATCTAACATAACTACAAATCCCGGAATTCCATAGCATTGAGCCATGGCAGTTAAAGTAGTGTCAAACTGAATTATTTCTGCAGTACAGATGTAGTCTAAAGGGCTCTAGCAGTACCCCACAGTGTTTGATAGCTGCTTTGGTGGGAAGGTTTTGGCTGCTGTGCAAGTGGCCTGTGAATTACACCTTGTACAGCATCCAAAACATGTGTGTACATAACCCTAAGTTACACATGTGTGTATACCACCAACAGGATTCCAGCCATATTCAAAAGTTAAAATTCTAAGAGCTCCATTCTGAACTACCATATATCTACAGTGTATATCTATACTCGGCTATATACTCGACTATAAGTCAACCTCATGCATAAGTCAAGGGGCCAAAATTATGGATTTTGCCATGACACATGGATAAGTCGAGGGTAAAACTTGGAAGTTCCTTCATTGTGCATGCAGCAAGAGGGACTCTAATTGAGGCTTTTTGCTTCAGCGTTTCAGCTTTTGGTTCAACCTTTACTCCCCAGACAGCAGGAGCTGGCAGGTGGGAGAGGGACTCTGGTTGCTTAACAACAATAAGTCACCCAGGACTTTTTCTGTTTGGCTTCAGAGAGAAATGAACTCCTCTCCCCACCGCATGAGAAAATCTGAAATTGCTGCTATCACATTACCATACTGACCTGTAAATAAGTCGAGCTGGGATTTTGGGGTCAATTTTTGGGCATAAATTTTTAGATTGATAGATGAGTATATGCAGTAATTCCCAAAAAGCAAACCTTGATTTTGTCATTTTATATAAGGGACACCATTTTACTATGCCATTGTATTTATTGGTACATAGCATCCACAGATTTTGGAATCCATGGGAGGGGGGTGTTATAGAATTATAGAATCATAGAATTGGAAGAGACCTCAAGGGCCATCCAGTCCAACCCCCTGCCATGCAGGAACTCACAATGAAAGCAGATGGCCATCCAGCCTCTGTTTAAAGACCTCCAAAGAAGGAAACTCCATCACTCTCTGAGGGAGCGTGTTCCACTGTTGAACAGCTCTGTCAGGAAGTTCTTCCTAATGTTGAGGTGGAATCTCTTTTCCCGTAGCTTTCATCCATTGTTCTGGGTCCTGTTCTCTGGAGCAGCAGAATAAGCTTGCTCCATCCTCAGTATGACATCCCTTCAAATATTTCAACAAGATTATTATATCACCTCTTCTCCAGGCTAAACATATCCAGCTCCCTAAGTCGTTCCTCATAGGGCATGGTTTCCAGACCCTTCACCATTTTAATTACCCTCCTTTGGATATGCTTCAGTTTCTCCACATCCTTTTTGAATTGTGGTGCCCAGAACTGTACACAGTATTCCAGGTGAGGTTTGACCAAAGCACAACAGAGTGGTACTATCACGTCCCTTGATCTAGACACTATACGCCTATTGATGCAGCCTAGAATTGTATTGGCATTTTTAGTTGCCACATCATACTGTAGACTAGTGTTCAACTTGTGGTCTACATACGAAACCCTGGAAGATACCATGGCCCCACTGTAATAATGTTAATTAATGAACTATATTGTTTTTAATATTAGCATGTAAGTTAAAAACAGCATAGATGAAACTAATTTAAAAATAAAACCCTTTAAAACATTATTTTCAGAATACTTTGAGACAGTTTCATGAATAACACAGGGGTTTCTAAGTTTAAAGCCCCTTAGACACCTAGAGATACAGCTGAATCCTTGACTTCAGTTGTAATCTTTCAAGAGTCAGCTTGTGGCTTCCTTGTTCATGGGGAGCTGAATCTTCCCCAGGTTCATGGGTGTATCCACACTGCAGAATTAAAGCAGTTTGACACCACTTTAAGTGCCATGACTCTATCCTACAGAATCCTTGGACTTGTAATTTGGTGAAGTATTCAGCCAGGTCTGTCAGAGAGGTCTGGTGCATCACCAAACTACAAAACCCAGGATTCTGTAGGATAGGGTCACAACAGTTAAAGTGCTGTCAAACTGCATTAATTCAGCAGTGTGGATACACCTTTTGTCTGAACTTTAAAGGCACTATCCAAAGTGCTAAACCTCATCCTCAGAATAGGTTTGACACATTGATAAACTGCTGTATAGCCCAGACCAACATCTGGTCGAGATTCACTACTCCGCTAACATGTAAGCCAACCATCACCGCTGCTGAATGACAAATAGTTCTGCATTCTGAGCCACATCATTTAAATGTCAGAGGAAAAGAAAACACTTACTGAAGCGGTCCATGTTTGCAGGGCTGTTTAAGGCTGCAAATGAGCCCTCACTTTTTATAGAGAGCAAATGCTCCCGGGAGCCATAGAAATGACACACAAAATCCAAGCAAACTGGTTTTGTTGCCTTAAGACTTTCTCTTCCCATAATGAATGACAGATAAATGAGGACATCTTCTTGGAATGAAATCAATACTGGGTTGTGTCTGAGGTCTAATCTGCCCTGTAGAAATAATGCAGCATGACATTATTTTTACTGTCATGGTTCAGTGTCAGTGGTGTCACTAGGGTTGGTGTCACCCAGTGTAATAACTCAGGGTGTCAACCCCCCTCAATTGACCTCCTCCCATACCACACCATATAGCATCCTTAGTCATGTTTTTCGTACTTATGTTACTCACAAATGGTAATTCCCATATATCCCTGAATGTAATGGTAATAGTTGTGACATAAACAATGAGCAAAATTAAAATGATACCTTTAAATTACAATATCATACGCACAGAACAAATGTGTTTACATATACATAGTTTCATGAGGTTAATGTGAAAATTTGGTAAAATGTGGCGTTTTTAAAGATTTTTTAAAAAAAATAAAAAATCTTTTAAAAAACAAACCGGGGCCTCTCCTTTCTCACTCCACTCAGACCATATCTTCAGCATTTTAAAGAGATACAGCCAAATGCCACAGCCCATTTCTGCCCAGATGCAGATATTTGAGGCACAGTGGTGTCACCCCCTCTTAGGGTGTCACCTGGTGTGGTCCGCACCCTTTGCACCCCCCTTGTGATGCCACTACTCAATGCTATGGGATTTGGGGATTTGTAGTTTTGTGAGATATTTAGCTACCTCTGTCAGAGAGCTCTGGTGCCACAACAAACTACAAAAAACAGGATTGCAAAAGATAGAGCCATGGCAGCTAAAACTATGTCAAACTGCATTATTTCTGCCTGGCAGGAACAGTTCCTATTGGTTTGTAGAATTAATAATAATAATAATAATAATAATAATAATAATAATAATAATATAATAAATTTATTTATTACCCCACCCCTCTACATAGCAATCGGAGCGGCTTCCAACATAAACATTCAATACAATAAGAATGTAAACTGGAAGGAGCCCCAGAAGTCCTCCTGCTGTCATCTTTTGATTGGAGTCTTTATTGCAATACTCTCCATTTCCTTCTGCTTTGCTGTGGGAGATATTGCCATACTATCATATCCTCAGTCTAACCATCTACTGGTAAGGGTTTTTATTTCAATGTCCCTCAATGTCTTTAATGTCTCTTTAATCTCTCTTTGCTCTTTAATGTCTCTTTGGGAATTAATGCTCTTTAATGTCTCTTTGAGAATCACTCAAGGAGCCCCTAGTAGGGATGGAAGAGAAATTCAAGTTGCCCAACTGAAGGCGAATTTCCAAATTCCTGATTCCTCAAGAAAAACAGGATGTTGAAAGTTTGTTTGAAGGAACTTCTTTTTATTCCCAGCACAACATATTCTAAGTACTTTTCCAGAACTGTGCAGGAGTTTGCGAGATTGCACCGCTTTGCAGTAAAACCCTATGCTTGTGGTGTTTTCACAAAATATATGCAGAAAACTGCACAACTTTTTGCAAAAAGCACACAAAATGAAAGTGTCTGCTACATCCCTGTACAAAGAATGTAGAGCTGTGGTTCAGAAACAGCATCTTCCTGTGCAGAAGTATTCTTTTCTGTGCAGAAACTTCTCTTTTTTTGGTCAGAGGAACTAGTTTTTGTGCAGATGTCTCAAGCAGCAAATGGTCTCCAAGAACAGGACATTTTTTGAGGACTTGCTCCAAATGCAAAGAAAATATTGTTCTTAAGCATTGTATTTTATATTTATATGCCTTATTGGTTTATGTTTTCTATTTTTTTCTGTTTTGCAGATAACTTTCTTGTGTTTGAATGACTTGAACATTTGTAT
The DNA here is from genome assembly GCA_020142125.1 of Phrynosoma platyrhinos. Classification (NCBI taxonomy): domain Eukaryota; kingdom Metazoa; phylum Chordata; class Lepidosauria; order Squamata; family Phrynosomatidae; genus Phrynosoma; species Phrynosoma platyrhinos. Next base: position 316,175,383 of record CM034703.1, read on the forward strand.
TTTAAGTTGTAACAGCCCATGACCTTGAATATGTTTTCCTGGCCTAACATATTTTTTTGTAGATTTTTCGAGTTTTCCATAACATGGTATGTCAGCTAATAAGCAGTTCAGCCTCATTATATGTATTACTTTCATGTTTATTATAAAGTCTGAAGAAGAGTTAGATTGTCAAAATGGACAGATACTAGAAGTCCATATTCTCTACCCATTATACACTCATCCCTCCACATTCGCTGGGGCACAGGATCCCCATGAATGTGGAAAAACCTCAAATAACAAAAACACTATGTTTTTACCTGAGGGAACACCTCTGTAGGAATCTCTGCATCCTCCAGTGCAACTCTGTGGTCAACATCTGCCAGACATTGACCATAGAATTGCACCGGAGGAGCTACAAATGCCTAGTGGAGTGTTCTCTCTAGGAATCCCAAGGTCCTTCAATGTGTCTTTTGGTTAAAGTTGACTACAGAGTTGCACTGGAGAAATCTTAGAGAGAACATATTAATAAAATCTGTGAATAATCAAACCCACAAAAGTCAAAGCTACAAAAGTAAAGTGTACTTCTATTAGTAGTTTGAATATACGGTATATTGTTTACATTATATTATATACTGATTATTTGTGCATTTCTCTTCTTTTTCATTTTTTTGGGACTATGGTGTTTGGTGTATTTACACTTCTTTTCATTAATCTAATCTTTTTTAGTTCCTCTGACCATTAAAAAAACAATTTCCTGTTTGGGAGATAAGGTCAAGCACCTTGGATAACTCCTTAAAATTAAGCCTAAAACACAGAATAGATTCACCACCCCATTGACATCAGAGCCACCAGCATCCAGAAAGAAAGCAGGAGAGAAATTGGGCTTTAGGTATAGCATGCATGTGTCTAATAAAATATAAATAACATTTTAAATGGAAGATCAATTTTTGAGATCACAGAAAAAAACAATAAAGTCTATCTTCCTTGCATCTTTTCCAGCCAGGTAGAAAATATATTAGGAAGTTTGGTTCCGCATGTATTACATGGAAAGTTTGATTTTGCATATATTGCATGGAAAGTCACATTTACCAGAGTCATCAAGCTTCCAAAAGGAACGCAAGAGACAACCTGGTATTTATTATAGAAGAAAATATTTAAACAAACATAGTAACTTTTCTAAAAAGTTAATGACTCTTAAGATCTTGAAAATAACCAATAAGTTTGCTTCCTCACTGCAAGTGGAGATTTTGCAAGCAAGAAATAATGGTTTTGCAAGCCAGGAAAAGTTACATACATGGAAGTACATACTTTACAAACGTCATATGTACCAGACTCCTGGGAAGGTTCACAAACTTATCAGTAGAATCTCTGGATAGAAGTACAGTCGCCCCTCCATTTTTGCGGATGTAAAGTCTGCATCCCATTCGTGGGTGACCAACGGAGGGGGACAAAATGGGGTGCGCACCCATGTGTGGCCCCACATGCATGCCATGGGTGCACATACCATTATTTTCAATGGGGCTCAATTATTTGCAAGCTGCCATTTTCATGGGGTGGGGGAGTAGGGTCCGAAACAGATCCCCTGCAAATTGGAAATTTAGTGGCTGGCTTCCTCTCAGTGACATATGCAAGTTTCAGTTCTGGCATCTTGAGAGCCAATGTAGTACAGTGGTTTGAGTGCTGGACTAAAATTCTGGAAGAATAGGGTTCAAATTCCTGCTCAGCATGGCACCCAGCTGGGTGACTTTTGGCAAGTCATACTTTCTTAGCCTCAGAGGGAGTGCATGGGAACCTTTGTTACGTGGCAATGTAGAAATCTGACCAAGAAAACCCTGTGTAATATGAGCTTGACTTAGGGGAATTTTAATATAGCTCAAATAGTTAGCATGAGGCAAACCCAACATTTACAGAAGTAGCTAAGGGAATAGGTCTATAGAGACAAGGTTTTTATGAATTGTGAATTTATTAAGGGATCAAGCATACAAAGACATACATTCATTCACACAGTCACACAAGATTTCAGAATAGAGCAGGTTAGCATGGAATAGGCATGAGGCTTTCTAAGGGTGATATTACCTGTCTGGAGTGCTCCAGAAGGATAGATGTGGAGTTGGACTCAACTGGGAGAAGGGATGGGGGCACAGAACAAGTCAAAGCTGTATCAGAATTCAAAGTGATGTACTGTCACCAGGAATATTAACTAGGCACACTTAACCGGAATATTGGTAGACTATTTATAGGATGAAAATAGCCCTGGGCAAAGGTTGCTAGCTGTGTATCAAAGAGTCAAACAAACATCTAAGGATTTTCTTGAAGGAGATAGTTTCCAGACGGGGGTAGTGAGGCTTATCTGTCTTGCAGCTAGAACTCATCCAGGTTGTAAATTTCCTGGCTTCCCCATCTCTTAAGGTGTGAATCTTTCTGTTTTGCAGGTCCTAAAACTAAGTGTTTGATCTGTAAATTAAGGCTGAAATCTACGTGGCCACCTGGCTTCAATGGTGTACATAACTATCTTGCTCTTGGGTTAACAGCAGACTAGAGGTTTCCATTTCAGGGTCATGTCAGAACTATGCACACAGAGAAGGGAATGGAAAAACTCTCATTTTCTAGTAACACCTGTGATATGTTTGACTTCTTGCTGTGTGTCTTCAGGTCATTTCCAACTTACAGCAACCCTAATGGCATTTTCTTGGCAAGTTTCTTCAAAGGGGATTTGCCATTGCCATCCTCTGAGGCTGAGAGTGTGTGACTTGCCCAAGGTTACCCAGTGGGCTTCCATGGCTGAGCTAGGATTTCAACTCTGGTCTCTATAGTCCTAGTCCAATGCTCAAACCATGGCTCCCATGTTTGACTTAGGGTTGCCATAAGTCAGAAGTAACTTCATAGTACACAACAAAAACAACAAACAACCACCTTATGCTTTCCTATGCCTTTTTGGGAGGACCTTGCAGAAGTTGATACCCTCTTCTACCACCTGCAACAACCAAAGTCCCTTTTCCCTCCCAAATACCTTATGGTTTTGCTGCAATATCCCACCTGAATTGCTTTCTGTGACTAATATTAATGTGAAACTCTTTTCCACTGTATGTTGAAATAATTGGGACAAATACAAGGATGTTAGAAGGCTTAATGCTGTAATAGTACTGATTGCTCAATTGTGGGTTTCCCTCCCTTTAAAATTGAGTTTAGCTTTATTATTCCTTGTGTTCCTTGGCCCTATGGAGTCTATTCTATAGCTGTGCTCTCAAAGTTTGTTTTCCTTTGTTGTGACATCCAGGATATTTTATTGTGTCCCTTCAAGTAATTTCTGACTTGTGTCAACCCTAAGGCAAACCTATCACAGGGTTTTCTTGGCAAGATTTCTTCAGAGTGGGTTTGCCTCTGACTTTCTGTGAGGCTGAGACAAGTGTGACTTGCCCAAAGTCACCCAGTGGATTTCCATGACAAAGGAGATTTGAATCCTGGTCTCCAGATTCATAGTCCAATGTTGAAACCATTGCACCAGAATATTTAAGACTACAATATTTAGCTTTTTAACTTCTGAGAAGATGTGCTCCCTTGGTTTCTGCTGAGGTTTGGCTCCAATGCCCCCCATGGATACCAAAATACTCTGGTTTCTCTTCAGATCATATAAACCTTTCACCTTTTACATTTTCAAAATCCATGGATCCTCAAATCCCATTAAATACAATGGAAGTAAAATTGTGTCCCTTATATAAAATAGCAAAATCAAGGTTTGTTCTTTGGAATTTATATTTTTTGAATATTTTCAAGCTGTGGCTGTTTGAATCCAGAGATAAACAATTCATGGATAAGGAGGTCTGACTGTATATTGTACACATTTCTATATAATTTTCTGTTTTCTATCCACCTTGCTTGTATAATTTTTATTTGTCTATCTTGCAAATAAATTACCTCAGCATAGTTTGGATGCGTTTCTTTGCAAGCATTATCAAGAAGTAGCTTTTCCCCCCTTTTATCACATGTCAAAAGTAAGCCAACACACAGTGAGAGAGAACCGACTTTCTGCTTACCTCTCCACATGCGCTTGAAGCACTTCTGTTCTTCTTCCAGATAGAGATGGTCATACAAGCATGCCATTTGCCAGATGGATTTTCCCAGTGTGACAAAAGGCATTCTTTTACAACCATCTCTGTTGGGAAGAGAACAGAAGTACTTAAACAGCATGTGGAGAGAGACAGAGAAAGCCATTTCCTTCTCACTGCATATTGGCTTACTTTTGATATGTAATAAGGCTCGTAGTTATTATTTAGGATTCCCAGAGCTCAGGGAATAGCCCTGAGTTTAAGGGCCTGGCTTCCCTTCTCTAGGCCTTAGGGCAACTGTTTATGTCACAGCTATTACCATCACATTCAGCGATATATAGGAATTACGAATTACGAGTAACATTAGCAGAAAAATCATGTCTAAGGATTCTGGATGGCGTGGTATGGGAGGAGGTCAATGAAGGAGATGTTGACACCATGTTGGTGCACCGGGTGATGCCAACCCTAGTGATGCCACTGCTCCTACCAAAACTCATAGCTTTCCTTCTCCCTCTGTCTTTCCAGCTCTGTCTTCCCCACTACCACCCTAAAAATATTAAAACCATAGCTGAATCTGCACAGCAGAAATAATTCAGTTTGACATTGCTTTGACTGTCATGGCCCCATCCTATGGAATCCTGGGATTTGTCATTTGTTGTGGCACCAGAATTCTCTGACAGAAAAAGCTAAATATCTCACAAACCTAATAAATCCCAGAATTCCATAGCATTGACCCATGGCAGTTAAAGTGTTGTCAAATTGCATTATTTCTGCAGTAGAGATTCAGCTCACAACTGGCGTATGTTACATTCTTATCATTTTAAAGTTTTATTTTTTATTTATTAAAGTATTTGTTTGGTGTCTCTCAGTCTGCAAGGGCCCCCAAGGTGATATGCACCAGGAAAAAAGCAAGTTCTAAGTAGGACTGTTTCTGAATAGACATCCTTGGATAGAATTGCTCTATTGGTCAGCTTATCTATCTATCTATCTATCTATCTATCTATCTATCTATCTATCTATCTCCTTCTTCTCACCAAAATATTTGGAAGTTAATAGCAATATTAATAGTAATAATTTAATAATATATTAGTATTATAGTGAGCCAATGTGGTGTAGTGGTTTGAGTGTTGAACTATGACTCTGGAAAGCAGGGTTCAATTCCCTGCTCAGCCATGAAACCCACTGAGTTGCCTTAGGATAATCACTCTCTCTCAGCCTCAGGGGAAGGCAATGGCAAACCTCCTCTGAACAAATCTTGCCTAGAAAACCCTTTGATAAGGTCTCCATAAGTCAGACATGTCTTGAAGGCGCAGAACAACAACAATAGTAGTATTATATTTATTACTATCTTGGACAGTGGGGGAGGAAAAAGAAAATGTTGCTAGAGAGGGACATTGGTCAATGGGAGCTAATGAAAAGTTGAATTTGGAACACTTTATTTTTGTTTAGAAAAGCTTATTTGGTTGAACTGTAGCTTCCATGTGCTGTTAAAAGCAGTGCTTGGAAACTGTTAAAGCAGAACAGTGAAAAATTTTGTTTTTCTTTTCAAAGCAGGGCTTGGAAAATTTTTTGATTGGACTATAACACCTAACTCAGTCCTTTTCAGTTACACAGTTATAGAAACCAAAAAGGAACTTTTTAGTACAGTATGAACATTCAGCTTAAAAAGCCGAGCAGGACAGCAAACCACTTTTGATTATTATCTATGATTATGAGCATATCTAAGAAAAATGAAATAGGAAATTATTTTTGCTCTTTCATAACATGCTACAATAGCAGCCATTGCCACAATACACAGATGTTTAAATGCAGAGAAGACGCATCAAATAATCAGTCCCTCTTTTTCATGAAATATTGACATCATGTACTCTTATTTTTGCATCTCTTTCAATACAGGTATATATGTCTCTGAGAAATAGGACTGAACAGTTTAACAATGTCTGTTTTCAGCAAAGGACTGATGTTACTAGTAATATGTAAGGGAGCCAGCAAAGTGACCAGTGCACAATGGGAGCCCATTGGTGGGATGGGGAGCCCATACACAATAGGACTAATACACACTGAGGCTAATGCACATTGGGACCAGTGTGTATTGGGCACTGATGTACATTGGGGATGCTTGCAATTCACAACAGGGGTTAGGAGATTATCACATTCACTTTAAAGTGACTTATCCCTGACGGGATAAAGTCATATTTAATTTTAAAAGCACTCAGCCGTGGCCGGGTGAATGCAACCTGTATGCAGCCCAGATCACAGCTGTGCTTATCTATCAGCTTTTCAAAAATAGCAAGCTTCTGTTTTTGAAAAGCTTCTGGATAAACGCAGCTGGGATTTAGGCTGCATATGGGTTGCACTTGCCTGACCGCAGCCAAGTGTGATAACACCCACTTTTAAAATTAAATGTGACTTTATCCTGTCGTGGATAAGTCACTTTAAAGTGAATGGGATAATCTCCTTAGTCCCTCTGCTATGCAGCTAAGTATATGGAAAGTTATGCAACATAGAATGCAACAGAGAAGTATGACCAATGTATATAAATATGGGTGATTCCATCTGAGTGGAATCAATGCTGTTTTCTTCCTCTGTTCCCAGCTTTACAAACTTTGATTACAGCATTGCCACTGAAATCTTCCTGGTCACTGTCACTCACTGCAAGCCAAGCAAAGAGCAATTCATTTGGTCCAGGTTCAGCCATCAGCCTTTGGACGACAGACTGTGCAGACATTCTGGCCACTAGGGCACAGCCATCTACCTTGCGGTGAAACATAGTGCGTTTCTAGGTATGAATTATGTCTGAATTCAGTTGCATCCCTAGGGTCAGTGTCACCCGGTGTGGTCACTCATGGGGATGGGGCTTCTGGGGGTGAGATGTCCAGGACACGCTGGATATGCCCCCGCACGGCCCTGGGGAGCAGCTGCACAGTCCTTGGGAGGGCTGAGGAGAAGCCAGCGGACACTGGGGAGGACCAAGGAGAAGCTGGTGGCCTCCAGGAAGGGCCAAGGACTGACCAGGTGTCACCCCCCCTTCTGGGGTGTCACCCGGTACAGCCTGGACCCCTGCACCACCACCCTCATGTTGCTACTGTCTGAATTTGCAGGTACACATATTTAATAAACTAAAATTTCATAAGGTTTGGCTTCCTCTTTTGCTTTCTTGGGTCGTATATGTGTGGATCGATGCATTTCCATTGGGGAAGGAGTGGTCAGAAAGTGGCCACCCCAGCTACTTGTTGCACTGCATCAAGCTATCACAACAAGAAAAGTTTATGATGACTTTATTTTTACTGACGTTTTGGGCATAAAACAGAATGTTTATTACATTACCTGACAGGAAAGTGTAAATATGTATTCAACTATAAGTCAAGGGCAGGTTATGGGGACAAAATTATGGATTTTGACATGATCCTTGGATAAGTTAAGGGTAAAATTTAGGAGCATGTAACAAAGGAGGTAAAGGATGAAGCAAAGGGAAAACAATGCCAAAGAACTTACAAAATCCCAGCAGGCATAACTGTTTGTGCTCATAATAAAGGTTGGATGGATGAGAGAGCAAAAGGCATCAATGCCTTTAGGACAAATTACACACTTGCCTTTCACCAGGGGATGGTTACTTGTTTTATATAAGAATTAAAGTACAGTACCTACATTGACCTATTAATAAGTCGACTCAGGTTTTTTGAGTCAATTTTTTTGGCTAAAATTTTTAGACTTATACATAAGTATATACAGTATGTTTTTCTTCTTCTTCTGATGATGATGATGACTGTCCCTTGAGGGAAAAATCTGCACTGTGCCAGGGAAATTCTTAGGCTGTGGAGCTGGGCTGTACCGTATTTTTCGGCATATAAGACGCATTTTTTCTTCCCCAAAACGAGGGTGAATATACAGGCTGAGGGCAGACTAAACAAGTAACTGCCGAGGCCTAGGCTAAAAGTAGGCCTCATTTCAGCCTCAGCCTCGGTGCTCCAGTGGGCTCCTCCCATCCCAGGAAGAGCCCATTGGAGCACCCAGGACGGGGGTGGAAAGAGTCGCCTTTTCCTGGGTAGTTGAATGGGCTCCTCCTCTTTCCACCCCTGTCCTGGGTGCTTCAATGGACTCTTCCTGGGGTCAGAGGACATCCTCCCATCCCAGGAAGAGTCCATTGAAGCACCCAGGACGGGGGTGGAAAGAGTCTCCCCCTTGAAGAAATCTGCCAAGAAAACCCTCATGATAGGGTCAAAATAAGCCAAAAATTACTCCAAAGCACTGGATTACTGTGGCCAAGTCACATTCTCTCAGCCTCAGAGGGTGGAAATGGCAAAAAA
>CM034703.1:316183814-316195440 GCA_020142125.1 Phrynosoma platyrhinos
CATCTTATATGCCGGAGCGTCTTATATGCCGAAAAATACGGTATATCCTCCTTCTCCTTCCTCACTAATGCAGATATAAAATCTAGAAATGACCCTTTTACAGTACTATGGATATTCAACATAAAAACATACAAGGGTCCCTTTTACAACATACAATTCTAGCAATATGACTCCATTTTAACTGCCTTGACTGCATCCTACAGAATCCTGGGATTTGCAGTTTGGTGAGGCATAAGAACTTCCTGGCTGAGAATCCTAAATGCCCTTTACTACACTCCAAATCCCAGGCTTCCATAGGATGTTGTTATGACAGTTGAAATAGAATCATAGCACTATAATTGAAAAGGCACAATGGCAAGGTGACATTTGATCAGTGTTGATTATTATTTGCAGAAAGGAATAGGGAAAATGTTTTTGCTCTTTCCCAATCATTGCCACAAATACCCAGCAGTTTAAAAGTCAGGAAGGCCCGTCAAGTAATCAATCCCTCTTGTTTTATGAAGGGTAGGTACAACAAAAGCTCATTTTTCCCAGCCCCTACAATGCAGGCTTAGCGGCCATGAGATGAATACTACTTGCCGCCCGGATAGCAGATTTCATTGCAGTTTCAATCCAAGCATGAGGGTGGGCTGTGTGTTCTCCCCCAAAGAAGACCCTCCCTTCATTCTGAGATAAGACCTTGAAAAATTGGCCAATCTGATATGGAGCGGGAGAAGCAAAGGCCCCCATGGAAAATTTGTCTAGGACCCATTTTTGTATCACATGCCTCTTGCAAACTGATTTGAGATGATCTTTAGATATGTTGTGCACTTGTGATAGGTCATCTAGCACCACATCAATGCATTTTTCCTCACTGAGGGGAACAAAGAAATCAGCATCATCATGCACAGTGTAAGAAATTAGGAGCACCCCAAGTCCACTGGTGAAGTTGTGGTTTGGGTAATAGATAAGTCGGGATGGGTGGTCTGTGTATGACCGCCCACCTCGAATCCCCTCTTTCTCCCAAAATCGGTCTGTGCAAGCCAAGGCAACTTTAGTAGCACTGCCATAATGGAAGGAGCGCAAGGCATGGGCCTTTGAATGGGAAAGAGGAGGCTGGAATTTTATAAGTCGTGTGGCTTTGGCTGTAGCCGTAACAAGGACGTAGTCGGCAGTCAGGAAGGACAAGGTCCTTTTGCCCAGTTTGTGGTAAAACACCCTCACTTTCGTGTCCGAGCGAACAATCTTCTCTACTCTGCTGTTGAAACGAATTATTCCCGGCATTTCTTGGAGGAAGGCATTGGGGAGCTGGTCAAATCCACCTGTGATTTCCTCAAAACTGAAGTAGTCAAGTTGATGGGAGGGAAAGTGAAGATGAAAACAATGAATTCATTCTTATGACATTTGTATTTCAAAAGCAGTATGAAAAACACTGTTTGTTTCTGCTGCTTCAGTTAAATGCGGACATCGAAACACCATATACTATATGCTCCATTTTAGGATATATAAAACCCCAAGAGCCAAGTTTCTGAAGAGAAGTTTAGAACTAGTAGCTAATCAAAATGATCTGGAGAAAATCTCATATTTACTATCTAATACTGCAAAGTCTGTTAAGTTTAATACTGCTAGATTTGCGGTGAAAGCAGCTAAGTAAATTTAGGTTAGATTTCGAGAATAATGGCCTGTGTGGGAAATTTGTGATCAATATATTTATACGAATTTGAATGGATTATGTAACCTTGTGACATGCTTAACGTTAAACATTTTTGTAATTTTCCTTTAAACATTTATTGTTTTATAGAGCCAACTATGATTTTAAAAGGTTTAAAAGGTTTAATAATTAATAAAAATAATCTTACAAAAATTATTTTAATTTTTAAAATAATTTTTGTAAGATTATTTTTATCCTGCCCCTCTGCGTAACGCAACTCCGGCGGCCATTTCCTTAATCCAGAAAACTCTTGGCTTTGAAAATAGCTGCACTGAGTGGCCCTGAGATCAGGGATGGACCCAGGCTGCACCTGGGTAGTGATTTCGGCAGCAAAATCCTTGTGATAACATCAAGATGCCTCCTGTTTTAAATTTTAAGCCAGCTTAGGTAAGCCGTTTCAATTAGTGCTGCAATAATCTCCTCTGTTATGTGGAATGAGAAAGGGGACACACCACATTGTCTGTGCTTCAGACAACAAAATTTCTTGGCCCAATCCTGCCATCTACAGCTTATTTTCCAGTCCCTGAATTGGTTTCGTATCTCCTTTGGCATCCCACTTTATGTGTATCTTCAAAGCTGACCAACAGGCCTACTCTACTTTATCTTTCTGCCTTTATCTCCTGACATGCCCTCTCTATGGCCCTCGCTTCTCCAGCTGTACTAATCTCACCTGTTCAGCCACCTGTCACTCTCTTAAACAGGCTTAATGGCAGAGATTCAAAGTCAGGGGAATGGTTCTAATACTGAAGGAGAAGTGGTGGAACAACAGCCAGGAAGTGGAGTAGTTCAAGATTTCTGGCCAGACAATACACAGGAGAATGAAATAGTTGGTGGGAACACACTGTGCAGATGATAACAGCCAACCTGGATATGTATTAACCATGCCCGAGGAACCCATTTTTTGTAAACTCTCATAGGACTTGACCTGATCTGTACTTCGTTGACTGACATGCAGATGGAATAGGATTGGAATTATCCATCGGATTCTTTCCTTCCTTATAGTTGGCAATGTTGTTGATGTTGTCTGTCTTCAAATTGTTTCCAGCTTATGGCAACCCTAAGTTGAACCTATCATGGGGTTTTCTGGGCCAGTTTCTTCAGAGGGGGTTTGCCATTGCCATCTCTGAGGCTGAGAGAGTGTGACTTGCCCAAGATCACACAGTGGGTTGGTTTGAGAAAACTCGCCTTTCCTGCCTGATAGCAACAGACATAGGATATTACCTTTTCAACCTAGGTGCAAGTCCCCTTGGGAAATGATAAATTGCTGACACCCTCACCTTAATAAAGACAATTTTTCAGTTCACAACAACCAAGCAAAGGCTACTTCTTCTCCATTTACCTGTTACTATCTACAAAGACCACATGGCCGATAACAGAGTTAAGAAACGAAAGATAGAATCCAGCATCTTCATTCAGGAGGTCACCTATCATATCGACTGCTCCCCTGCTCAGATTTCCTTCTTTGAGTAAGTAATCCTAAGAGGAGGAAAATGAGAATTGTTGTGTGGGAAAGATTGGTTAAAAGTACAAGGGCTCCCCTTTTCACTTTTGAACTCTAGATCATTTCTCCTCAAATTGTTTTGTCAAGCATCCCAAAATGAACGTAGAGATGGGTCCTGTTGGTGGAATTAAACGCAGGAGTCTTTGAGGATCCATTTCTCTCCCTGCAGGCCTGTATACCTTCTCTCCAAAACCTTCTCCATAAGAGTAAGGGATCCTGTTCAGTTGAGCAATGGGAATGATTCTCTCAGAGCTGCAGAAATGGAAAAACATCCATGATTTCCTTCTCTCCTCCTTTCCCCCAATGGGAGGTTTCTAAGTGGAATTCCACTCAGGGAATGTTCCCCAAAAGAAGCAAGATACAAACTCTTATATATTTTAAATTAAGTACTGGGTTAGTTATGAGTGTAGCTAAACAGTCACTACTATTTTTCTTTAACCTCCTGCTACCCCCTTATCTAATATAATTATTCCTATAAACTAATACAAAATGTCTATATTCTCTTCCTTCTCTCCTGGCAATGTTCTTTAATTACCGAAAACAAAAGGAACAGTCTAAAATCTACTTTGGCTAAAACCCAGATGGATCTTCAGAATATGTCCCTTGGGACTTTTTCACATCAGCCTACTGTCTAACTACAATCATGCTAGTTTTAGAATTTCTTATCACTTTTTTCGCCACAATGGCAGTTTGGTGATCTATATTTGCATGATTTGTTTTCTGCACTACCAACAGTATGTTAGCAGCTGCAATCACTGCTCTCCCCCCCCCCAAAAAAAAAGCAGGGGGCTGCTTGTGAATGTGCACACATTCTATCTATCCCTCTATCTATCTTCAGGGGGACAATGATCGCGGTTGCCAACAGCATCCTAAAGCCAACTGCTTTGTGAATGTCCACACAGCAATCAGCTTTGGGAAGCTGTTGATGGCTGTAATCGCTATGAGGGTGAGAGAGGGAAAGAGCAGAATCATGCCCAATCACACACATGACGGCCTGAGAAGTGGAACTACAGTGAAAGGTACTTATTGCATGAAGGCAGTAATGGAGTGGTAGCAGGATCGAGAGCCCATTGATGGGTTTTGCCCATCAATGAAAAGGTGCACTACAGAAACAAATGGAATACAAGGGAGCTGAAGGATGGACACAATATTGTGTGATAAGTACCAGCCAAAGACACTATTAAAAGGTAAAGGTAAAGCGCAGGGGTAGGCAACCTTTCCCCTTTAAGGGCCGAAGGACTTCAGCTCCCAGAAGTCTCAGCCATGTTGGCCAATAGTCCCATGTTGGCCAATAGCTCCTGGGATTCTGGGAGCTGAAGTCCCTCAGCCCTTAAAGGGGAAAGGTTGCCTACCCCTGGGTAAAGGTATTCCCCATTGACAAGGTTGTCAAGTTGCATCTGACCATAGAGAGTGGTAATACAACAATGAACATTTCTATTGTTGTTGCACTGATTAATTATATTCAGTTCTTACAAACACATATATATACAGTTCATATGTTGAATGTTGATTTTTTTGAAGTACTTAGGGATTCATAGAGAGTGGTGCTCATATCCATTACTAAGCCAAACAGCCAGCGTTGTCAGAGACTATTCTGTGATCATGTGGCCAGCATGACTGTACAGAAAGCTGTTTACCTTCCCACTGAAGTGGTACCTATTTATCTACTTGCAATTGCATGCTTTCAAACTGCTAGGTTGGCAGAAGCTGGGACTAGTGACAGGAGCTCACCCCATCATGCAGCACCTGGGCCTTGAACTGCTAGCTTGCCCATCATGCAATCAACAGAGTTAGGGTGTTAACCACTTGAGCCACTGCATCCCTGCAACGACACTATTATCCAGTTAAAATTCTGCTTTTATTGCCTTGTATGATACAGTCCTTAATTTTACTTCTGCACTCATTCTCAGGTGAGCAATAGTTTGGTTTGCAGAAATGAAGACCAGGAGGGCTTTTGGACAGTCCTCCTTCGCTCTGTGTGAGTAGAATTAATGCAGTGGCCAGAAATAGATGTGCCTTTGATGAATAAGAATACTAGGAATGAAAAGGGCAAAGCTCTCAAAGGGAGAGATCCCGTGCCATCCCTAAATAGTGTCCATGCTTACCCTCCAAGAATTAGCATTCTTTCCCTCCTTCTAGCTATTAAATGAATAATCCTGGTAGCTTCAGAACTTCTAATTCTGAACAGAATCATCCGCCATGCTTTGGATTTATGATTGTGAAAACTTTTTTTTCTTTTAAAAATTAGGTAGGATTGTGTTATATTTATTGTTGTCTTTTGATGAACATGACAAAACAGGAAGAAATGTAATTTTCACAAACCTCTTCATGCTATACTTTTTCTCTCTTAAAAAATTATGAGATATATATCTCTTGGGTTTCAGGTCTACTTCTCATGAGTTTTTTTGGGTTTTTGTAAAATTAGTAGCAAGCAATATCTAGAAAACTAAAATTTTAAGCTCCAGGAAGGACCAGCCTTATTTGTGATGCACCTTTATGTCTTTTCTTCCTCATCATAACAGGTTGTGCATGTGCTAAATAAGTCATCTGTTTGCAGATGTGCTCCATAGAAACATTTTGGAGGAATGTGCAGGATATTAGAATTTTTAAAAAAAATTTAATCACAACCAAAAGCCCACATGTTCTTACCTTGGTGGAATATGAGTCATACTTCTCCTTCAAAACTGTGCAGTTTTTTGTCACCTACTCATGAAACATAAATAAAAGAAATTAATAAGGAACATGCAACCTTTTGTGTCCATTAAATATCTATTCAGTTTTCAAATTTTAAAGAAACACCACCTGTCATAGAGATATCAGTAGTGCTTACATTTACATATGTGCTGGATAACACTATATTGCTCATAACTTTATGAGTAAAGGTTACAATTTCTGTAGCTCTGTTCTTTAGCTTGGGTAAAGGGAGATATAACAGAAGTACATAAAGGAGTAGCATTCAGACACATAGCCATGTTTGTCTGGAATATTAGTATGCAAATGGATCTTGTAGCACTTTGAGAGTAAGGACATTATCTCACAAGACCCATTCTTGCCACAGTCACACTAGTTAAAGAAAATGGAAACATACCAGTTTATGAGCAGCCATTATCTCATCCCTTGTCAATTGTGTGACTGGGGCTGTTTCTGCCATCACACTCTCTTCCATACTTCCCCTTAACCCTGTCTCCTTGCCCTATGCTCTACCCAGTGTGCCTTTCGGGGTTTTAGATTTTTTATTTTTTAAAACTTTTTAATGTAATTCTGGAGTTAAGGTAATGTGATTTAAGTTGAAAAGAAACGAAATAGACAAAAAAAAAAAAAAAAAAAGAAAAGAAACCAGCCTGCTTGGGAATAGCTTGAGAGACATAGAAGCTATGGGCCAGAGGCAACATCATGTGAAAAGTATTACCAAAGGCATTATTTTATGACTATAATTGTGGTTCTGTTGTCGATAACACAGGAATCAGAGACCCTTGAATCAGGAAAAGTTGAGTTTATTCTTTTAACATCGACAGGCCTGAGAGCCTTGCTAATCAATATCTTTATATACCATCTTACACAGCTAGCTTATAATTATATTAATATATGCATAATTGACCATTTTAATTGGTTACAGAATACAACTCCAATTGTTCTTCAATCCTTTCTTAATTATGTTACACTTCTATTTGCCATGCATGAACAAATTTAGTTTTCCTCCCTACTGCCTGCTCATATCTTCCTTATCAATTCTGGCTTTGAAGCTGACTGTCTAGCCTTCAAGGCCAAAAAAACACATTCTTTAGTCATCTGTTTCACTGAAGCAAAAGTCTTTTACTGCCTGCCTGCAAATGTACAGTTTTAAACCAAGGGTCATCCAATCCAACCCTGAATTAGCCATGAGCTTTGTAGTTTTTAACATTATTTTTCATCTCTTTCAGTTCAAAAGCCATGCATGATAATTTCACTGTGTGAAAGAAGTTGTAGCAAAAGCTTTTGTAGCCTTGGTCTACTTCCTCTGATGCATCTAAGAAGACCTACAAAAGCCTATTGAGGTTATTGCATGGAGAATAAGGATTGCTCCCATCCTTATCCCATCCTAATTGCGCAATTGCTGCAAAGATTATCACACATGCCGCGCTTATCTTTCTTACATCAGTGAAGTGGAATGCTTCTGTCACTTTGTATTAACGGAAACTCCTGTTAATACCAAGTGATGGGACCATTCCACTTCATTGACATAAGAAAGGCAGAATAAGCATGACGGTATGTGATAATCTTCATGGCAATTGTGCAATTAGGATGGGATAAGGATGGGAGCAATCTGCTTCACTCCCATTCTTATCCTCCGTGTGATAATCTCCTATGCTACAACTTCTTTCACACAGTTCATCTCAAAGGTGCTACAAGATCTTGTTGCATGTAGAAGTACATACAATCATGCATTTTATGGAGAAACTGGATATTAGAACCTGCGGTAAGTCACTGGAACTAAATGTTGGGAGATTCAAATCACTAGGTCTTGTTTTTGTGTATGTGTGTGACAGAACGTTCGTTGAGGGTCATTTCTACTGTTTCTTCAAAAAATGGAAGTGAACTTTGTATCACTTCTAGTTCTGGGGAGGAAAACAAAATAAGTACATTTACAGAGGAGAGTATAGCCTCTGGTGGAGTTGGGGGGACTGGCCTGAGACCACTTGAAGTTTGCCTCCCCTAATGTTGGGAATTATGAATTTACCTTAATGTGCATAGTAGAGGTGAGTACTATCTAAAGACATCTCCACAAACAAAGGTCATACCTTGTCCAGCGTTCCCTCGTACAGTTCATCAGCAGACTTTCCTTTCTCATGGGGATACAGTTCATATCCAAAGACATCAGCGTTTTCATTCACAGCCGCCACTTTTTCCCTTCTATTTCTAATCAAATACCAGGCATTTCCATCATTTTGAACAAATGGGTTCAGTGTGAGGTTGAATTTCTTAAGGTACTCATGAATAATTCTGGGGAGAAAAATAACAGAAAAAGGAATATGTGAGAAAAAGCATTTTGAAAACGCAAAGGAAAGCAAAGCAGTTTCATTTATGTACCGCTTCATGCCACGCTATGGGGTGTCTAAGTGGTTTACAACTGTAAGCTCATTGCCCCCCAACAGCTGGGCACTCATTTTAGCGACCTTGGAAGGATGCAGGCCTGAGTCTAGCCTGAGCCCTGGCTAGTATTGAACTCGCAACCTTCTATGAGTGAATGGCTGCAGTACAGGCATTTAACCACTGCACCACCAGGACAGGCCTGCACAACATGCAGCTCAGGGGATTTCGGGCGACCCGCGAGGATGTGGAACAATCACAAGGCTCCTCTACTGCTCAGCCTTCTCCTGAGGAGAGGGCCATATGGAGGAGGAGGAGGAGGAGGAGGAGAAGGAGGAGGAGCAGGAAGGGAAACACTCATCCTGCAAGGCTCCTCTGCTGCTCAGCTTTCTCCCAAGGAGAAGGCCAGACAGCGGAGACAGAGGATAGTCAAATGCTTGCCCAGCAAGGCTACACCACCACCCGACTTTCTCCTGAGGAGGACAGGCAGTGCAAGAAGATGAGGATGGGCAAATATGTGCCCTACAAGACTCCTTCACCACTTGGTTTCTCCTGATGAGAAGGCCGGGTAGAAGATGAGGAGGAGGAGGAGGAGGAGGAGGAGGAGGAGGAGGAGGAGGAGGAGGAGGAAGAGGAGGATAGGTGACCACTCGCAATGGTCCTCCACTGCTTGGCTTCCTCCCCTGAAGAGAAGGCTGGGTGGAAGAAGAGGATGAGGACAGACAAAGGTTCACCCCAGGGCTTCTCCACTGCCCAGCTTTCTCCTGAGGAGTGTTAGAAAGGATCTAATTAAGGGAATTTATAATTAGCTCAAAATATGCAAGAGTGGCCTTTTTGAAGTCAAAATGGCGGCCGCGATGCGTTTGTGCATGCGCAAGAGTACTGTGCATGCGCAAACACGCTGCGACCGCCATTTTGACTTCCAAAATGGCGGCTGCGACAAGCGCAGTAGAAAACGCGCCCCGACGGCGGTGCGCGGCGGCGGCGGCGCCATGCGGCGGCAGCAACGGCAGCAACCTCTGGCCTGGGCCGGTAAGTACGGGGCTCGGGGCCTTAACCGGCCCCCGGGCCGTAGGTTGCCAGTCCCTGCTCAAGACAAATAAGCACTATTAGTTGCCTTTTCCAATATAATGATTTTTCTCTTTTGGCAACTCCCAAACTTGTCTGGTAGGGAATTTTCCATCTGTCTTGGGCAGATTTCTCAGTGCCTACATGACCTGCCATCTAGGGGATTATGGCTGACATCCCTCAGAAGTCAGTCTGGGGTTATAGAGGGAACTCCACATGTGTCCAAAATTTTATGAAAAATCACATATGCTAACAGGAGGAAGTCTGGAGGTGGAGGAGGAGGACAGGCAAATTCTTGCCCTGCAAGGCTCCTGTGCCAGCCAGCTTTCTCCTGAGGAAAGGCCAGGCAGAGGAGGAGGAGGAGGTCGGAATTAATATTAATATTATTTAATAATTAATTAATTAATATTTAATTAAATCCTATCTGTGGCCCAAAAAAGTTTAGCCTATTTTAATTTTGGCCCCTACCTACTGCCAAGCTGTGCAGGTCTGACATAGGACAATACTGTAGCAAAATATTGTAGCAAAGTCAGACAGTTAGCTGTTCCAGGACAGGAATAAATTTCCCAGACTAATTTCCTTGAAATCAATTTTTATCCAGGAAGAAATTTCATTAGATTTAGATATAATTGTGTCTCATACGCAACCATGCATATGATATGTTCACTTTTCCTTAACTTATTCTGCTGCTCAGTATACACTTCTAAAACACAGCCATATCATCCCATTCTGAAAGGCAGGCTCTTATCATGACAGTTCCTGAACCCAAACAGAGTCCAAAAATTCACACTGTTGATCACTATTTCTTTCTCCTTCTTTCTGTTATGTTGTGTGTGTGTGCATCTAACAATATTGCAGGATACAGACGGGCCCTTTGGGTTGTCCTGGAGGCAGTGATAGGGAGGGGCAACTGTAAGCCGGCCGTTTCAACCTCTCCCCGAAGACGTCCTAACGCCGTGTGCCATTACAAATGGCATGCAGCATCAGGACACCCTTCTGGTGCAGGCTTTTGATGCAAAAGGGAGGATCGAGGCTGCGCTGTCCAGCAGCCTCGGCCTCGATCCTACGCTTCCCAGGGCAGCCCAGAGCTGCCCATCTGCATCCCATTGTTCCTGGAAAAATCACTGCAGCTCCTGTTACTGTGGGCCCTTTCACACTACACAATTATAGTGCAATTTTTCCAATTTAATTACTACGTTTCCATTCAATGGAATCCTGGGATTTGTAGTTTAGGGAAGGTCCTCTAGAATTCTCAGCCAGATAGCTTTAGTGTTATTTATTTATATGTTTTACTTAGAGTATTTCTATTCTGCCCTTCAGCCAAAAAAGGGCAACTTACAAATCATTAGCTTAGCAATTCCCTGTACCTCACCAAATGATAGCTCCCAGAATGCCATAGGAGGCAGCCATGATAGTTCAAGTGGAATCATGATGCTGTGTTTGTCTAGTGTGGAAAGACCCAGAGAGGATTGGTTCAAAGAGAACAAGGAAGCAAGGACGAGGTGATTAAAGCTGAAGATGTTAATAAATGCCAGTTTTTATCTGAGTCTGCAGACAGGGAGGCAACAATAAGAGTGAGTGATGTTGAAGGAGGAGAAAATTTGATTGTCTGATCAATGACTTGAAAGCAGAGGTGGGCAAAGTGTGGCCCTTGGGCCACATGTGGCCTCCAAGGCCACTTTTAGAACAGAGATCGAGACTGAGACAGCCTGCAATCCGGATTGTCCTTCCCATATTTGTAGTGTTGAAGGGTATGTTCTTGAACATATTCATACATTCACCACATGTGGAACCAATTGTCTGTGACCTGACATCCCTTCTAGCTGTCATGTAAAAGATTTGCAAGTTAATTTCATCCATGTTAACATACATTTTAAGGTGATTTCTCTAGTTGTTGCTGAAATACAACTTGAGAGGCTTCTCATTCTAAATTGTGTTCTACTACTTTGCTTCTATGATCCATTGTGTTTCTAATATAGCCCTTCCCATACTATACCATGGCTTCACAAAGGAATCTGATAAATTCACAGAGAATGGTGTTAGCATATGTGATTTTTCATAAAATTTTGGACACATGTGGAGTTCCCTCTATGACCCCAGACTGACCTCTGAGGGATGTCAGCCACAGTCTCCTAGATGGCAGGTCATGTTGAAGCAGAATGAAATGTCTTTTTAGAAATTTTTTATTAGTTATTGTTAGGATTGTTGTTAGTGAACACTGAACAGGCTGTGCTGAAAAGACAGTGTACAGGTGATAGCATTGTTTTGACCAGAATGTCCTGATAAGTCCTTCTTGGTGG
>CM034703.1:316195540-316206262 GCA_020142125.1 Phrynosoma platyrhinos
CTTTCCGAAGATCTCTGTTTTGGTCTTTTATCTGAGTATCTGCTACAATGTAGGCACTGAGAAATCTGCCCAGGACAGATGGAAAATTCCCTATTTTCCCTAGGGAAAAACTATTATACTGGAAAAGACACATAATAGTGCTTGTTTGAGTCTCACACTTAATGGGGCAGTGATCAGATTTGACTGCACCCTTTTCTCTAGCCCACCTTCCTTGATAGTTTTGAAACCAAATCCATTGGTTAGACTATGCTCACACCTAGGTTAACAAAGGGCCTTTGCAGGAAATTTCTGCCTTCTGGCTATTGACTAAATGGCTTTGGCTAAAGCTAGGACAAAGGCCTTGATAGTCTTAGCTTTGGGCCTTTGCAGACTGCTAGAAATAGTGCAAACTGAGTCCACTTTAAGGGTTAGGGTTAGTGCTAGGGAATCATGGGAATTGTTTTTTTTTTCTGAGACATTGAGCCTTCTCTGTCAGAGAGCTCTGGTGCCACAATAAAATATAGTTCCCATGATTCCCTAACCCTAATCCTTAAATTGAACTCAGTTTGCCCAAAGCTAAGACTATCAAGGCCTTTGTCCTAGCTTTAGCCAAAGCCATTTAGTCAATAGCCAGAAGGCAGAAATTTCCTATAAGAACCCTGAGATTTGTAGGCTCCATGTGCTATCTTGAGAGTGCGTGCAGACTCCACGTTGGTCTATACTCTGATCATAGCTCCCTCAGCCATCTTACACCCCCCACACACTTCAGCGGCCGTGCTTCATCATCATTATCGTCAACTTCCACAGCGGAACCTAGAGAAGCCTTCGGAAATGAGTAACTCCCTCAGTCTGGTCCCTCTCAAGCTATTCCGCTTTCACCCTCTATTTCTAGAGTGCAGTGTGTGTGTGTGTGCCATATTTGTGTGTGTGGTTTTCCCTTGTTATTAATAAATATTTAGACTTTAATTGGAGAAGCCTGCCTCAGTGTCATCCATTGCAGGATCCCTTAGCCCTCTGGTATACACAATGGTACACAATCCCGTGGGGCTTTGTTAGGACTCCAATCTTACATATTTTGAACTAATTATAAATTCCCCTAATTAGATCCTTCCTAAAAATGGGGCCCTGCTTGCAGCAATTGAACTTTGTTTACAGCAGTTAAAGTAAGCTGAGGATGAAGGAAGAAAGTGGGGGGATGAGAGAGAAACCAAGACATTTCAAAAGCATATCAAGTGGGATGATAAAGGATTAATCAGAACAGTTGCTGCCAAATTGGGACAGTTGAAGGGTATGTGTGTATTCAAATGCCTTAAACAAATCAATATCTACATGTACGCTTAGGCATATCAAAGTTTAGCACCTCCTCGGTCTTTTGGTATGCTCAGTTTTGAATATTGTGCATGAAGCTAAAGCAAAAGAATGAAGGGTTTTTGGCACAGTTGGTGTCATGCCTTTTCTTGCTTACCTGTGGGCCTTGGGCAGGCGCATAGGTCCCAGATCCACATACCAGTCCTTCTCACGGTAGGTCTTTATCCGACCCCCAGCACGGTCACTGGCTTCCAGAATATGGACCTAGAAATAAGTTTAAAAAGTGTTATGGCTTGTTTTGCATCACTCTGTCACTTTCTTCCAAATTGCTGCTTCTGAAGTAAAACAGGCTCAGGGGAAAAACACAATAAATATGTAACCTAGTAAGAGACCATATCACCATGCAAAATACCTGCTTAGTATGCAGAAGATCCCAGATTTACCCCTTGCCATCCTCAATCAAGCAGAATAAATAGAAATGGAATGAAAATAGGTGTGTGCAGTGGTTGTAGTGCAGTTCTAAGCCTTCAGAGACCTAATTTTAAATCTACACTTAATCATGAAGTTCACTATTTCTCAGCCTAATACATCTCAGGGTTGTGGGGATAAAAATGGGGAAAACTAGGATCTTCTTAAGAATGCACACACTAAATTATATGGTGGTATATTTATTTACAATAATGATAATAATAGACTAGATTAGAATAACAGTAAAAAGAAATTTCAACAGAACAATAAGACAAACAAAAACTGTAGAGGATCACTCATAAATATATACAACAGACAAAAATAAGAAAATTTAGGGGGGATGCAGACCGGGGCGTCGGAGACGCCCCGGTCCGGAGCGCCGCGGGGCTATGGCAGCCCCACCGCGGCGCCTCCCCAGCGGCCCTGAAAGGAGCGCCAAAAAGGCACTCCTTTCATAAGTCGCAAAAAGAGCGCCCTAAAAGCGGCGGGCGCCCTTTTTGCGACTTATCCTCCACAGCGCGTCCGGACGCTGTGGAGGGAGGTCGCCCTGAACGCGTCCGGCGTGCGGTGACCCGGAAGCATTCAGGGCGACCTCAGGAAGAGGAAGGGCCGCCGCGCGTGCGGTGGCCCCTCCTCTTCCGGGCCTCGGAGACGGCTCAATTGAGTCGTCTGCCGAGGCCCTTAGGATTACCAGAGTAAAAATTAGAGAGGGCTCGTGCACCTTTGATGGTTGTGTGGAAAATAAAATTTCAACAGGTGTTGCTTGTTATCTGGTTGCCTAACAAGTAAAACCTGCTGAAAACCCTTTGTCATCCACAGGGGTCCTTGTTATCCACTGGGGTTTGGTTCCAGGAACCCCAGTGGATGACAAAATCCATGGATACTCAAGTCCCATTAAATATAATGGCATAGCAAAATGGTGTCCCTTATATAAAATGGAAAATCAAAGTTTGCTATTTGGAATTTCTAATTTTTTAAAAAATATTTTCAATTAATGGATGTTCAGAATAATTAGTTACCTGATGTCCGGCATCTTTCAGTAATCTGGCAGCAGTGAGTCCACTTATTCCTGCTCCAACAATCACAACAATCTTTGGCTTTGAGGTCTTATTTAGACCATTCCTGGCGATGTTCAACAGCTCCTCATAGTCAGGATCATCAAAACACTTCATCCATTCCTCTTCTTCAGCAGCATGACTGCTGGAGACCAATGCTGCCACAAGCAGCAAAAACAGAGAAAATACTAGAAGGAAGAAAGGAATAACTTCACAACAAAAGCCAAACATTAAGGCAAATTTGTTTCATTTCATCTGAACCAAACATTTTGGCATTTTTCACTTGGAAATAATTCAGGTTCTATAGAATAGCCTTTGACATTAATCTCATTAAAACTAATAAAACCCGTTGAAATAAGTCACCATTTTTGTTTAGCTGATCACAAAGTGGGTGGATGTACTGTAACTTTTCTTTCTAAGGGGTCATTCAGACGTTGGATTTTTTAGCACAACAATGCAAATCATCCCACTTGTGCATTCCAGGTTTGTTATTTACACTATGGAACCACATTGATAAGCGTCTCTACAAGTTTGCTTGCTCACACGTGTAAGCATTTGAATAAAGATGGAATCGACAGGGACCGCCTCTCCCCATATGATCCCCCCCGCGCCCTGCGGTCCTCTGGGAGGAATCTGTTACAACCAATAAAGACCAGGCTGTCCCAGACCTCCCAGAGGACCTTTTCCGCAACCGCTCCCAGACTCTGGAATGGCCTGCCGGACGAGATCCGTCTTATTACCACTCTCACTGCTTTCAAGAAAGCGGTGAAGACGGATCTTTTTCGGCAGGCTTTCCCGGAATAACGGTCAGCCCACATAGGGGCCCCCATCTGTCTGTCTCCTGTTAAAGTTTTGTTTTTAATTTTATTAATTTAATTAATGTAGCTTTTAATTAATTCTTGGTTTAATTCTATTTTAAGGGGAGGGGGTGGGGGGAGGAAGGGATTATGGGGAGAGGGAATGCTTTTAACGTTGTTCTGTTTTAAATGCTGCTGTTACCCACCCCGATTGCCTGGCAGAGGGGCGGGCTACAAATAAAAATTATTATTATTATTATTAAATGCATTCAGAACACGCTGAAGGCATGCAAAGTTTTATCCCAAATCTATTTGGGTCTATTCTCATGGTTTATTCACACTACCAGTGATGCAGATCTTTAAAAAAAAAAAACTCAAGGGGAAAACCCAATAATGATTATCCCAGATTGAGTGGGGGGTTTTTTGGCAGCCCTTCCCTGCCAACTTAACTGAAGGCCTAAGCAGACTGCCAGAAATAGTGCACATTAAATTGAGGCACTGCCCTGGCTCAGTGCTAGAGAGTCATGGGAATTGTATTTTTTTCTGGGACATTGAGCCTTCTCTGTCAGAGAGCTCTGGTGCCACAATAAAATTACAGTTCCCATGGTTCCCTAGCACTGAGCCAGGGCAGTGCCTCAATTTAATGTGCACTATTTCTTGCAGTCTGCTTAGGCCCTGAGTGTATTTGGGATGTGTGTGAACAATGGAGATCCAACCCAGATTCATCCGGTATTATTTTTACCGTCTGAATAACCCCTAAGGTACTTAAGGAACTATATGACAGAAAAGTGTCATGACACTCTCTTGTCAAAATGGAACAAAATATGTAGGATAGAATCCTACATAAACCATGAGGAGACCAACGTTCTGTCCACACAGTTCTGTGTCCTCCACCTTTCTTAGCAGCTGTTTAGCCTCTAGGAGGACTGTGCTAGCCAAAGTGCATTTTTCTGAATTTTAGTGTGTGTATGAATTCCACATAACCCCACATGTACACTGCAATGGATCCCAAGTACCACCTAGGCAATGACAGGCAGATCATGTCCAAGTCACTTGGAAGACTGGAGAAAAAAAAAGCATCCCAAAAGCCAGGCAGATAGTGTGAGAGTTGCAAATGGACCATCATCACCTCCATAATCAGAGGAATGGGCGATAATGGCCTAGATGTTTCACCTAATGGGCCAGCTAACAAGTTAATCCTATCCCATTCACCTTGAATATTACCAGACTGGATTTCCCCACCCATGCAATCTCACATCTTTGCCCTGCAGCTAGTTTTACCCCTTAAAAACCCCTGGATTTTTTCCCTCAGTGTCGCCAGTTTGGAGTTCATGGGGACACTACATCACTGTGCTCTCTAGTTACTGGCACCTCCGTCCAAACCACACTCTCACGCTACATCACCCAATTGGATCCCAGGGAAAGCCTCACCTGTAGCAAGTATCACCCATAGTTTTTCCTCAGCATCTTTTCCAAGCTAACCCCTGACCTCCTGAGCCTTGAATGAGTGCGTGTGTGTATGTGAATTGCTGTGTGATTTTCCCCTTTAATAAATAATACTTTAATTGGAGAATTCTGTCTCTGCATCAATTCTTAGATCCCTTGGCCTCTTGGTATACACTTGGGAGACGGTCTTGCAGA
Source organism: Phrynosoma platyrhinos (assembly GCA_020142125.1). Classification (NCBI taxonomy): domain Eukaryota; kingdom Metazoa; phylum Chordata; class Lepidosauria; order Squamata; family Phrynosomatidae; genus Phrynosoma; species Phrynosoma platyrhinos. Next base: position 316,200,789 of record CM034703.1, read on the forward strand.
GTCCTTGTAGCCGACTCCCTTTCAGTTTGAGCTAAATAAAATTCCCCATAATAGACTTTTGACTACAGCTGTGACTGCTGCTGCTTATCTATGGGGAAGGAAAAGATGGGGGAGGAAGTTCAGACATTGAAGATGCAGCTGCTCTGGACCTGGAGGGGAGAAGACACAGAGGTGCACCCACAGATGGAGTGTGCCCTTCTTTTTCTTCCCCTTAGAGCCCAGAGCAGCTGCATTTTCCTCATCTGAACTGATCCCACTCCCCATGAATAAGCAGTAGGAGCAGCAGCCCCATTGGGGTTTGACAGCTGCTGTTAGGGGAGGGGGTTGTTGGGATAGAACCCAAAGGGCTACAAGAAAAAGGTCACATATACATATGTCATATGTCGTTGACAGTATTCTGCCCAGAAACTATATGCCTGTGTGTGTTGTGCCTTCAAGTAATTTCTGACTTATGGCAACCCTAAGGCAAACTTATCACAGGGGCTTTTCAACCAGGGGTTTTTCATGGCCAAGCAGGGATTCGAATCCAGGTCTCCAAAGTCATAGTCCAACACCCAAACCACTGCACCACGCTGGCTCTCAATTATATATCAACATAAAGTCAAATCAAAAGTATTGAGAAAGCATCCTTTCAGCTATAAGTGCTCCACCTCCTCCTATATTGTGACTGCTTCACTTAACATTTTCTTTATGCCAACAGTGCACTAGTGTGTGTGTCTTAGGATCTTCATCATACCTTTACTGAAGATTCCAGATTGACTATAATAATAATAATAATAATAAGTTTTATTTATAGCCCGCCCCTCTGCTAGGCAATCGGGGCGGGTTACAGCATTTTAAAACAGTACAATTAAAAGCATTCCCTCCAAGCATAATCCCTCCTCCCACCCCTTAAAACAAGATTAAACCAGAAAATAATTAAAACGACAAAGATTAAATTAAAACACAGTTCGGACTCGCAAGTGAGCATGTTATCCCTCCCAGCGGACAGATATTATTCTGGGAAGGCCTGCCGGAAGAGATCCGTCTTTACTGCCTTCTTAAAGGCAGCAAGAGTGGTTATCAGACGGATCTCATCCGGCAGGCCATTCCAGAGTCTGGGAGCGGTAGCGGAGAAAGCCCTCTGGGAGGTCTGGGACAGCCTAGTTTTTATTGGCTGTAACAGATTCCTCCCAGAGGACTGCAGGGCACGGGGGGATCGTACGGGGAAAGGTGGTCCCTAAGATAAGATGGACCCAAGCCATGTAGGGCTTTAAAGGTCAAAACCAACACCTTGTACTGCGCCCGGAAACTAATCGGCAGCCAGTGGAGGGATTTAAGCACCGGTGTTATGTGCTCCCTCCGTATAGCCACCCACAAGATTTAGACAAAGTGAGAGCTTGGAGTAGTTATTTGTTTGACTTACGATTCTCAAACAACTCTCTCCCTGTCAACATTTAAGGGCTGAACTCCGCATGGTTGTACTTGCCTTCCCCCAACATTCCTCATTTATGAATTGTCAGCATAAGCTTCCTAATATGTATCAGTGTCCTGGGGAGAGACATAGGAGGGTTTAACCTTTCCTACCTCTTCAGTCTCATTTCTCCTTGATGGGTTCATGTTTACATGGGAATAGAAGCAACCATTTATTGGAACACACTTCCTATGCACATAGGAAGGAAGTGTGTGCAGAGTGATATGTGTACATAAAATTAAGATTGTGAGCATAGAGTTAAATCTATTCCAAACACTCCCACACACAACTGAGGATAGGGCCATAGGGTTAATACCATGTGTAGCCTGAGTCTATTAAAACATGAAGAAATAATTTCATAATCACAGTTTTAGCCAGAAGGGAAGGCATCCACTCCCATGATTGTAAATCAGGTATCATCTATCATTTAGCACACACAACACAGGTTTGACCAGTGCATTCTTACAAACTTTCATAAAACTAAAATTCCACAGTGCCCAAAGCTAAGGTAACCCATTGCTAGGAAGATAATAAACTTGACAGAAGTGGAGGGGAGGTGTATTCTTCTCCTCCTCCATCATCATCATCATCATCATCATCATCATCATCATCATCATCATCATCATCATCTACATTTATTGGCTGAGGTCCTGCATTGGGATACATATGGAACCAGGATATAGCTCCTTTCTTGCAGGATTGATCTCCCTCTTGCAAGGTTTTCCTACCATGGCTGTCTAGTGACCAGTGGGGAGCAGGGACAAATGGACAAGTGTCTGCCTATGTCCCAATATGGAAAGGGATCTTGCAGCACCTTTGAGACTGCTATATAGATCTGTCCCTAGGCTTTCCACTCCACCACATACACTTGAGGAGGTAGGCTTAAATCTAAGAACACTCATGTTACCAATTTCTGACTTTTTCGGTTGCAGACTGCCAGAAATAGTGCAAATTGAGTCCACTTTTAGGGTTAGGGTTAGGGTTAGGGTTAGGGTTAGGGAATCATGGGAACTGTAGTTTATTGTGGCACCAGAGCTCTCTGACAGAGAAGACTCAATGTCTCAGAAAAAAAACAAAACAAAAACAATTCCCATGATTCCCTAGCACTAACCCTAACCCTAAAAGTGGACTCAATTTGCACTATTTCTGGCAGTCTGCAACCCCAAAGGTGCTGCAAGATCCTTTTACATACTGATTTTCCAGACTAACATGGCTATGTCTTTGAATTTTATGTCTCAATAGTAGACTCCTAATTTTGATATCATCCTTTGGGACTTGACATCTTTTGGGATCCCAAAGAGGTCTCCAAAGATGCTGTGGTGTACCTTGCTATACAGACATAGTTGGATGTTTCCCCAACAGCCAAACTCTCTATTGGCCACTAAATGACCATGGAGGAAGGCCTGCAGTAGGAGGTTGAGTGAATTCTTCAAGGGTTTGGGTCATTGCATGAGTGACGTAATGAATTTTTCCCTTTGCAATGACCACAAAAGTTCTGTGCATGACACTAACAGGATGCTAGATAACAACTTAACAGCAAAAATCATAGTCATCATAATGTCCCCCCAAATGTTCACCTCCTGCAATATTTTTGTGAGGAAAAGAAATCACTTACAGAGCTGCTCCATGTGTTGACAGTCACAGTAAAGGTACAAGTGAGCACTCTTATTTTATGCCAAAATATGATAGGTCATAAGCCAATAGGGACAGTTATTTCCTCTAATAAAATAAAATTTTCATAATGAGGAGGAAAATACATAGGACCCCAGCTAGGATGTGTCACAATGAGGTTAAGAACAGCTCACCTTTTGTCAATGGTATTTCTATTTCTAAGAGTTTTAAGGGCCAAATGACAACTTGCAGGGTCAAGAGGTGAGCTCATGTTATACGTCGTGGAAGCTTGTCTTTCCAGAAATTAGATCCACAAAGGGAATGCTGGATATTGCCATTAAACTTGCTCTTCAACAGTTATATTGGAACAGGGATATTTCCTCCATAGTCAGAATAGATCAGATAGATTAGATTAGATTTAAATCAAGCTCCAGGACACTTCACAAATAAATATGTAAATCATGAACATCATTAGATTTAATTTTTTTTTAATTTATTTATGGGTTATATATCCTGCCTTTCTTCCAAAATGGGACTCAAGGAGGCATAATTCAAGTAGAGTTGTTCTACTTTGGTAATGAAACCCCAATCAAAATCCAGACAATTAGAAAAGCATGGGACTTGTTGCATCCCGTGCATATTTTGTGAATTAAATTTCTACAACTATCTATTTCCATGTTCAAAGTGAGAGGCAATAATAGGTGCAGAAAGAAATGAATGGGGTTGTGAAGGTGATTCAGCAAATGGCTGTAGGTCATGTTTTCTGTGGGCCAAAGATTGCTCCTGTATGCTTTTCATTTATACCTCACTCATGCGGCATAGTGGTTTGAGTTTTGGTCTACAACTCTGGAGACCAGGATTCGATCCCAGCTCAGCCATAAAACCCACTGGGTGACCTTGGGCAAGACACACACTTTCAGCCTCAGAGGAAGGCAATGGCAAATCTCCTCTGAACAAATCCTCCCAAGAAAACCCTGTGATAGATTTGTCTTAGGGGTGCCCTAAATCAGAAATAACTTCAAGGCACACAACAAATCTTATTGTTAAAGAGCCAGTGTGGTATAGTAGTTTGAGTATTGGATTATGACTTTGGAGACCAGGGTTCTAATTCCCACTCAGCCATGGAAACCCTCTGGGTGGCCTTGGGTGAGTCACACCCTCTCAGCCTCAGAGGAAAGCAAAAGCAAAGCTCTCTGAACTAATCTTCCCAAGAAAATCCCATGAAAGGTTCAACTTGAAGGCACATGACACCACACATCGTATTATTTAACATTTCATCAGTTCATGTAGAACTTTGTCCCTTTAGCATTTTAGTGAAAGAATATTCCACTTCTCATATATTTTCTTTATAAAGGAGAGTAGGATGGCTATGAGGTCAGAGCTCGCCTTGCCACTGCTGCTGTTGCCCAAAGTCAGTTTGCTGGAAGGAATTTTTATAAAGTCAACTAGGAACATAATTTGCACAAAAGAGTTATAAATAAATAAAAATAAATAAAATATTTATAAAGCTCTAGGCCAGGGGTCGGCAACCTACAGCCCGCGGGCCGCATCCAGCCCGCTGGCCCCCACCAACCCCCACCACCACTGCCAGCCGCGTGCACATTGCGGCTGCTGAGCCCGCGCACACATTGCGCCTGCCATTTTGTTTTCCAAAATGGCAGCCGCGGCCGCATGCACAAACAAGTTGCGGACGCCATTTTGGCAAACAAAATGGCGGGTGCGATGCGCGCGCGGGCTCAGCAGCCGCGATGCGCAGGTGGCAGCAGTGGCCCCCCGGCCCGGCGGAAGACCTGGGGACCAGCGACTGGCCCAAGATAGAAGAATATTGCCGACCCCTGCTCTAGGCTGTGTCTGCACTGACAGAAAAACCTGGCTTGCTGTTGGGGCTTCTGGATCTGCAGGGAGGATGAGCAGTCCGCACCTGGTACCGATACCAGGCTGAATACCTCTACAAAGGACAAGCCTCAGGATTCCACAGGATAAATGTAAGGTACTGTACATAGGACAGAAAAATGAAAAGCACAGATATACGATGCAGAACACCTGGCTGAATGAGACTATGTGTGAAAGGAATCTAGGAGTCCAGGTGGATCACAAGTTGAACATGAGTCAACAGTGCGATGCAGCAGCTAAAAAGGCCAATGCAATTTTAGGCTGCATCAGTAGAAGTATAGTGTCTAGATCAAGAGAAGTAATAGTGCCACTCTATTCTGCTTTGGTCAGGCCTCACCTGGAATACTGTGTCCAGTTCTGGGCACCACAATTCAAAAAGGATGTTGAAAAACTGGAGCGTGTCCAAAGGAGGGCAACTAAAATGGTGAAGGGTCTGGAAACTAAGCCCTATGAGGATTGATTTAGGACTTTATAACACAGGGGCAAATCTGCTGGTTAATCCACACAAATCCCAAAC
>CM034703.1:316225810-316245318 GCA_020142125.1 Phrynosoma platyrhinos
GTGGGGCCTATATATATTGTACACCTTTGTACTGTTAAAAAAAATTAATAAAAAAAAGAATACAATAGTGCTTACAGCCATAAAACAATACGGTTAATTAATAGCAAGTGTCATTAAAAACAAAGCAGAACATGCTTTAGAATGGCAACAGGACAACTCACTAACTACTGGATCAAATATCTGCTGAATTAACAGACTCTTTAAGGCTACCTTCTAAAACCCAGCCATTACTAACTGCTCTAAAAAGGATGGTCTAAGATGATGGCATAAAGACCAGTGGCAACTGGAGGCTCCCCTATCAATCGGGCAGAGAATATACACTGGTTTTAGACCAAACTTTATCTAGGGTTCTGTATCATTGAGTACCAAAGTCAGGATTGTTCATGTCATGATATTTCCCATTTCTATGTATGGTTGTGAAAGATGGATGGTGAAGAAAGCAGAGAGGAAGAAAATCTACTCAACTGAGAAGAGTTGTAATAAGAGTTGTACAGACACTGTGAACTGCTAAACAGACAAATCAATGGGTCCTTGAGCAAATTAAGCTTGAAGTCTCCTTAGAAACCAAGATGACTAAAGTGAGACTGTCATACTTTGGACATATCATGAGAAAAGATGACTAATTGAAAAAGGCAACAATGCTTGGTAAAGCATAAGGCGATAGGAAAAAAGGAAGGTCACTTTATAGATGGATATCAAGGAAGGAAAGAAAGAAGCCACAGGCTTGAGTCTAAAAGACCCAAGCAGGACTCAAAGAGCTCTCATTCATAGAGTTGTCATAAACTGAAGTTGACTTGATGGCAATTAACAATAACAACAAACCATGATTCTGAATTGCTTTGAGGGTAGAGTTCAGCACCTTGGATAGTTCCTATGAATGTGCAAAGGGATCTTGCAGCGCTGTTGAGACTAACTGTGCCGAAGAAGTTGTGGCATGAGCTCTCATGGACTTATCTACTTCCTCAGATGTGTGTCCCCCAACAACCATCATTAAAACTGAACTTCTAAACTTACCACAATACCCAAAAGTTTTACATTTCTTTGGCTATTCATACAGTCTAATTATAAAGCTCCTTCCTGGGCACCAGTTCACTACTTGCTGCTGAGAAAGTAGAACGAGTCTGCAGAAGTTCATGCTACAACTTCTTTTGCACAGTTAGTCTGAAAGGTGCTACAAAATCCCTTTGAATGCTGATATTCCAGACTAACACAACTATGAGCCTTTACAGACTAGCCAGAAATAGTACAGCTTGAGGCCACTTTAACTGTTCTGGCTCAATGCTAGGGAATCATGGGAATTGTATTTTTTTCTGAGACATTGAGCCTTCTCTGCCAGAGAGCTCTGGTGCCACAATAAACTACAGTTCCCATGATTCCTTAGCACTGAGCCAGGGCAGTTAAAGTGGCCTCAAGCTGCACTATTTCTGGCAATCTGTAAAGGCCCTATGTCTCTGAATTGTAGCTCCTATGAAGTTCAGGTCAACCTGGAGTGGATTCCCCATCCCATGCATATGAAAACCACCTGTTACCCCTGTTAATATTATGGATTACTGATGTTTCTGAAACTTCCTCCTCCTCCCATTTTGAAACATCATTTGTTGAGAACATAATAGAAGAATAGCTCTGTGGTGTGGCTGGTGTCATGCCTTTTCTTGCCTACCTGTGGGCCTTGGGCAGGCGCATAGGTCCCACATCGACATACCAATCCTTCTCACGATAGGTCTTTATTCGGCCACCCACACGGTCACTGGCTTCCAGAATGTGAACCTAGCAACAAAAATATTAGGACTGATTTTGTGACAACCATGCCACATCCTTACATATTGTTCTTCTAGAAGTAAATATAATATAAATATACACAATAAACATAAACAACAAAACTTACAGTATACCTATTTTGTATGTGGAGTTAAACTGTTAAAGTGTAGGACTAGGACTGCAAAGACCCAAATTCAAATCCCCACTTAGCCATGATGTTTACTGGCTAACCTTGAGCCAATCACTATTTCTCAGCATAATGCACCTCACAGAGTTGTTATGAAAGAGAAGAAATGGGAAGGAGGATCACGTAGACTGCCCTGAATTCCTTGAAAGAAAGACAAGATATACATGTGATAAATTAATACATCAAATATTTTGCAGGGACTCAGCCAGTATCAAGGAAATAGACAACAAGGGTCCAAAACACATTGCAGAAATAACCCAGTTCGAGACCGCTTTAACTGCCCTGGCTCAGTGCTGGGGAATCCTGGGAATTGTAGTTTATTGTGGCACCAGAGCTCTCTGACAGAGAAGGCTAAATGTCTCACAGAACTACAGTTCCCAATGAGCCAGTGCAGTTAAAGTAGTTTCAAACTGGATTATTTCTGTTTTTGGACACATAGGGGGGCTGCAGACGGATGGCTCTGGGCAGCCCCAGGAAGTGGCAGATTGGGGCTGCGGCTACCCCACACCAAAGCCCCAGTCCTCCCTTTTGCCACCATGAAAAGAGCGACAAAATGCTGCTCCTTTCAGGGACAGCAAAAGGGTGCCCTAAGAGCCGGTGCATGGCTCTTCTTCGCTCTTTCCAGCGCAGCGCATCAGAATGCTGTGCTGGGAGGGCTCCCTGATGCCGCACACCATGCATAATGGTGCGCGGCATCAGGACGCCGGCGGCATGGGGTTGGGATGGCCGTCGTGTGGCCGCAACGCCCGATCTCTGCCTCCAGGCCAGCCCTTTGGGCCAGTCTGTAGAGGCCCATAGTTTTCTTAAATAAGGTAACTTCCCAAATTCAATGTACCATAAAGCAATGGCCATCTTAGAGAGCCAATGTGGTGTAGTGGTTTGAGCTCTGGACTAGGACTTCAGAAGACCGGAGTCTCAATCCCTGCTCAGTCACAGAAATCCACTGTGTGATCATGGACAAGTTGCATCCTCTCAGCCTAAGAGGAAGGCAATGGCAAACCTCCTCTGAATAAATCTTGCCAAGAAAACCCTATGATTGGGTGTCCATAAATCAGAGTCAATTTGAAGGCACATAATAAGAACAAGCCATAGTTCGTCATATGACAAACAGCAGAGTCTTGTGGCAGGAACTTTCAAGTGGGCTATATTTTCCCTTGAAATACTTGAAAATACAGTTATCAAATGTCCCTCCTATACTAAATTTGTTAAGTGCTATTCGTCTCTCTCTTTCTCTCTTGATCAAGATTAAAAGCCTGTATTTCTCAGTCACTATAGTTACCTGATGTCCGGCATCTTTCAGTAACTTGGCAGCAGTGAGCCCACTTATTCCTGCCCCGACAATCACAACAATCTTTGGCTCTGAGGTCTTGTTGAGACCATTCCTGGCAATGTTCAGCAACTCCTCATAGTCAGGGTCATAAAAGCACTTCATCCACTCTTCTGGTCCTGCAGCATTATTGCTGGAAACCAAGGCTGCCAGAAGCAGCAAGAATGAAAAATATGCTAGGAAGAGAAAAAAAAAATGGAATCACTTAGTAAGACAAAGAGGAAGCAAATCAGTAAAACATAATAACAAATTCATTTGATTCTTTTAAAGCTAAACACTTTGGCACTTTTAATTTTGCAGTGATTCAGGTTCTATAGAAAACGCTTGTAAATTTATCCTTTTATATGTAATTAATCCCATTAAAGTAAGGGCCTTTACAGACTGCCAGAAATAATGCAACTTGAGTCCACGTTAACTGCCCTGGCTCAGTGCCAGGGAATCATGGGAACTGTAGTTTTTTTCTGAGACATTGAGCCTTCTCTGTCAGAGAGCTCTAGTGCCACAATAAACTACAGTTCCCATGATTCCTTAGCACTGAGCCAGGGCAGTTAAAGTGGACTCAAGTTGCATTATTTCTGGCAGTTTGTAAAGGCCCTAAGTCACCACTTTCAAACTACACAATTATAGTACTTTTATACCACTTTAATTGCCATGCCTCCATTCTATGGGATCCTGGGATTTGTTGGCTGCAGAAACACAAGAGCTCTCCGGCTGAGAATCCCAAAAGGATTCTCTTGGGATTTCCCAAGATTCCACAGGACAGTATCATGGCATTTAAAGGAGTATCAAAGTACTATAATTCTGTAGTGTAAAAGCCTTTTTCAGTTTGAATGACCACAAACATGGTGGAAATGCAGGGAAGCTTTTCTTATTAAATGACTTGAAGGACCATCTGACATACCGGCTGGAAAACACTCATGCCAGTTTCTTCTCAAACAGAACGGATTACACTAACTGTATGATCATACAAAGCCACTTCAAAATTGTAAAGACACAAGTTTCCTTCCTTCTCCCTTAGTAGGGACTGCTTCCCTTAACATTGACTTTGTGCTATCTATACATAGGGCATGTCCTTTAGAACATCCATGCTTTCCTCCATGTTTTAGCATGTGACCCTCCTATGTCTCAACTTGACCCTTTCCACAAAGAAAGAGATAAAGGAGACAAAGGCAACCATAGCAATTATAGGCTATATTCCATGTGACTTTACTCACATAGCTTTCCCTTGCTCAAGATTTTTCTTTCAAATGTTGCTACCAGAACTCCTCTTTCCAAAAGTGGCTGGATCACGATGCTGGGGCTCATTCACATTCACAATTCCAGCTTTCTGATCCCACCTTACCTGCCATGGTTCTATCCTATGGAATCCTGGGATTTGTAGTTTAAGCAAGGGTCTTTAGAGTACCTCTCCAAACTACAAATCCCAGGATTCCATGAGATGCAGCCATGGCATTTAAAGTGGAACAAGAGTGCTCTAATTGTGTAGTGTGAAAGGAGCCTGGTATAAGAGGTCTAGGCAGGGCTATTTAGAATGGCTATAGCCTCCAGTGAAAAACTGGGAATAGCTGGAATTACATTTGTTTCTTTAGGGAACCTTTCCAAGCTATATAATTGTGGGAGTACAATTCTACTTTACCTGCCATGACTGCATCCTGTGGAAGCCTGGGTTGTGGTTTTTTAAATGGTTAAAATTTTTAATTGGCTTTAGTTTTTTAACAGTTTAAAAAACTTTTGAACTTTTGTATTTTGTGAATTTTTAAGTATTCTATTTTAAACCTGTTGTAAACCACCCTGAGTCCTGAACTGGGGAAAAGGGGGGTGGAGGAGGATTTCTAGTTTCATGAAGCACTTGAGCTCCTAGGCTGAGAATTCGAAGTATCCCTCCCTAAACTGCAAATCACAGGATTTCATAGGATGGAGCCAAGGCAGTCAAAGTGGAACCACAGTGCTATAATTGTATAGTATGAAAGGGCTCTGACATTTTACCTGCAGTTTCTTCTGATGCTGCCTGCTTGCCTACTCCTCCTATTCCCTTCCTCCAACTCTCTGGCATTACTACCTCTCTTTCCTCATCTGTGGTTTGTGTTGCATTCCCTCACTTGGATCCAAGTCCTGTTCTCTCTTGCAGCAACAGATAAAAAAACTTTGTGTGTGTGCATGTGTGCCTTCAAGTTGTCAATTTATGGTGACCTCTTGAATTTAGACTTTTCTTGGGCAAGGTTTGGATAGGCAACCTTTCCCCTTTAAGGGCCAAGGCACTTCAGCTCCCAGAAGCCTCAGCCATGTTGGCCAATAGTCCTATGTTGGCCAATAGCTCTTGGGATTCTGGGAGCTGAAGTCCCTCGGCCCTTAAAGGGGGAAGGTTGCCTACCCCTGGTCTACAGCAACTACCATTCATTGGCATTCTCCCATCCAAGTACTAACCAGGGCTGATCCTGATTATCTTCCAAGATCAGACATTATCTGGTGCCTTTAGGCCGGTATTTAGGCCTTGTTTTTTGTTGTTGTGTGCCTTCAAGTCATTTCCGACTTATGGCAACCCTAAGGCGTTTGCCTATCACTGGGTTTTCTTGACAAACTTCTTCAGAGAGGATTTGCCATTGCCATCCTCTGACGCTGAGAGAGTGTGACTTGCCCAAGCTCACCCAGTGGGTTTCCATGGCTGAGCTGGATTTGAAACCTGGTGTCCCAGTGTTCTAGTCCAATCCTCAAACCACTACACCATGCTGGCTCTTAAGCCTTATCATGTTGTAATACAGATTTGTATATCATTATTATTTTCCTTGAAATTCACCAATTGTACAGTACATGTTACAAACAATAGACAAATAAAGATATTATGGAGGAAGACAAAAACATATGCAAAGTCCCATGCTTCCTTCCAAACTGACAGATCCTGATAAATTGTACTGATTTCTGTCCTTCGTATTGGCCCTGAGTACAAGACTCAAATCTTTCTCCCACTTAAATGTCCAAATGGATAGAGAGGTAACTGTTGTTTACATGAGAATAAAATTCCAACAAGTCTTATTAAAGTGACTTTCCCATGCAAGATGCAAGGGGAATGGAAATCCAGATTGAGATCAAGGGGAAACAAAAGGTTAAAGCCACCTTCTTTCCTGTTCACAACAGAATCAAGAGGCTCATAATAGCAATTTGTGGAAGAAAAATCTTGCACTTGGTGAGAAATCCATACTCAACAACAGTTCACAGATGAAAATTGGGCAAAACAATAGGAGAGTATGGTCATAATGGCAAATGTTATTAATGAGGAACAACACACAAGCTGGGATAGGCCACAGGAGTTTGCTTTTGCTTGAGCCTACTGGAAAGGGCAAGATTCTGCCTTCTCCTCTCCCCCATTCTAAACTGAGCGCAAACTATCTTTGCAGTTTGAATTCAGTTTGCAGCAAATGAAGTAAGCTGAGAACAAAGGGAGAAAATGGGAGAAGGAGAATAAAAAACAGCTGAAAAAAGTGGGATGATAGAGGATTAATTGGGACTATCTTTGCCAAATCAGGACAGTTAGAGAATATGGAAACAAAAAGATTAGCAATATGCATAAGATGGCCCCTACAAAGACAATAACAAATAATGTCATGATAACAGATGAAAGGAGAGCCAATGGAGACAATCCTTTGGCCTCAGACTGGACATCACCTGCCTTTTAGCATCCCCAACATATTTTTGTCCAGTATTTTCTTGTACATCTGCATAACAAGGACATTCAACAACATCCACAGCCAGCTTAATCCATTATGTGGGAATTACATGTATAATAATATATATGTACAATTAATGGTACCATTAATCATAACTATATGCATGTATTATTTTCATAACAAAATGCTGCTATATAGATCACAGTTATCATTTAACATTAAAAAGGAAATATCTTCCTGAAACTATTTATACGAGGAAATGTAACCACTTACAGTGCTGGCCCATGTTTCAGTGGTCATTGTAATCATGTCAATAAGCTCTCTTATTTTATAGTCAGAGTGCAGTTGACTCTAAGCCAATGATGGTGATTCAGAATTGGGCAAAACTGGCTTTCTCAACCGAAACATTTTCATTAGCCACCCAGTACTAGGGCAGTACCCATTTATACAATTTCCTGGTAAAGATCACAAAAAGCACCGTAGATCACAGTTACACAAAGAAGGAAGATTAGAACAAACATGTTACAAAAGCCATTATATTTAAACATGTCACACGTTTCCTTCTTAGGAAGCATCACGTAGCATCAAAAAGGCAGTGGAGCAACTTTTAAACTTGACACAGGGGGGAATCTGAGAGAATGTGGAAAGGATCAGGTCAAGTTGAGCCCAAGGGAGGAAAAAGAAAATATTTCTGATTATTCAAATGAGGATGGGATGGAAACAGGATGTAAATGTAACAGCAAAACACCTAAGAACCTACATGGAAAATTCCTTCCCCCAGATATATCTGAAGAGAGAAACTGTGTTTCTTTGCTAATGCCAGAGGTTTCTGAGCCCAAACTTGTTTTAAAAGGAAACACAGACATAGAGGGCTAAAGAAACCTGGTAGAATGGAAAAAAACATGGCAATATGGTCAATTTTGAATACAAACTATATTGGAACAAAGACGGGTGTACCTGAGATATTGTTCTGTATGTCATGGAGGTCATAGTGTCAAGCAAGCTAGAAACTGTAAAAGGGCTGACTGCTCACATGGTAACAATCAATATAAGGCTTCAAATTTCATTTTGTATTGAGGATATACTGTCTCTGATCAAAATACTCAGGAGGATCTTGAGATGTAGAACAAAATGGAGGAGGCATCCAAAGGAGACAGTGCAATAACTGATGAATTTAACTGTCTTCACATTCAAAACTAAGAAGTAAAATTATTATTTATTCTAAATAACATTGACCCAGAAGTCCTCATCATATAACTAATCAGAACTTCTTCCAAAATGAGCCTTTAAGAACTCAGGTCCTTAATACTACAATGAAGCAGTAGATTAGGAACTTGTGGAGTCCATCCAAATAGATAAAATAAGTTCTCACAAGTAAAATATGGATCATGGTATCATAACACAGATTCAATAGCATGTCAGTTAATTGGGAAAAGATCCAATGCATCACCTAACAAAATTCAAAAAAGTATCTTGTCCATCATAAATGAAGGAACATCACAGATCTGTCCAGAGAAGAACCTCAAGCAGATTATCATGGGAATCTGTGAGATTGGCAGAAATATAATCATAAAATTGTAGAGTTAGAAAGTTAGGGCCTAAGCAGACTGCCAGAAATAGTGCACATTAAATAGAGGCACTGCCCTGGCTCAGTGCTAGGGAATCATGGGAACTGTAATTTATTGTGGCACCAGAGCTCTCTGACAGAGAAGGCTCAATGTCTCAGAAAAAAAATACAATTCCCATTACTCCCTAGCACTGAGCCAGGGTAGTGCCTCAATTTAATGTGCACTATTTCTGGCAGTCTGCTTAGGCCTTTAGATGCTGAGGAAGTAGACCAGGGGTAGGCAAGCTTTCCCCTTTAAGGGCCGAGGGACTTCAGCTCCCAGAATCCCAGGAGCTACTGGCCAACATGGGACTATTGGCCAACGTGGCTGAGGCTTCTGGGAGCTGAAGTCCCTTGGCCCTTAAAGGGGAAAGGTTGCCTACCCCTGAAGTAGACTCTAGTCTACCAAAGCTCATTCTTCCTTTCAGTTAGTCTCAAAGGTGCTACAAGACCCCTTTGCATACCAAAGTCAACAAGAAAAAGATGGCCCATGGAAGAAAAGAAGTCTTGGAAAGCAAAGTATCAATGATGATGGATGAGCGGCTGCCCACATGCTTCCAGTGTGGGAGAAGAAACACTTGCTCGCTTGCTTGTCACTTGTTCACTCCTTCCTTCCTTCTCTCCCCTGCCATACCATCATCTCCAAACCCATGAAGAAACAAAATAGCTGGACTCTTGAATGGCTTCAGCACAAGACTATTTGGAAGGTGAAGTGGAGAAGTGGAGAAATCACCTATGCCAAAATACAAGCAATTTCCCTAGTTATCTCTTTACCTTCTCACAAAACCCTCTCCGAGGACACTGTATAGGAGAACTGGCTACTGTATTAGGGATTTTTTTCTTGTTTTGGAGACACAACCACCAGTTTTGGTGTAGTAAAAAGCACTCTGACCGATTCATCTGTAAAATGTTGGAGAGTATGGAGATGGAGAACAAAATGAGAGAGTCATCCAAAGGAGACAATAAAATATGGAGAGACATGAACTATGCTCATACTGACTAGATATTCTGGTAAAAAGAAAGAAAGAAATGAAATTAGATATTCTAAATAACTGTGACCCAGCTGGTCACATAACTAACCAGAGAGGACATGACTGTGGATTTAATCCCAAGTGCTATGGTCCAAGCAGAGTAGTAATAGTAGTAGTAGTAGTAATGGCATCCATTAGTAGGTGGAAGATCATATGCTGGAAATATCTCATAAGTGCTGGGGATTCACTTGCATTTGTCAACAGCCAAATACGACCTCAAAATGCTATCTTTTCAGTCCAGTGGTACTCCAACTGAAGGTTGACCAATAGGTACTGCAGTTAGGGATCTTGGGAAATGATGTCTGTAACACTTCTCAGTCATGGGGGCCATTGAGAAAAGGAGCTGTGGAAGGAACATGTGGGGTCTCCCCAGTTACCCATTCTTGATGTGCCTTGTGACCAAGAGAGGGCTGCAAACATAATATAATAATAATAATAATAATAATAATAATAATAATAATAATAATAATAATAAATTTTTATTTATAACCCACCCCTCTGCTCAGCAATCGGGGCGGCGTACAACAATTAAAAAGGCAACAGTTAAAACATTCCTTTATCCTGCACCCCAACCCTCCCATAACGTTGGTTTAAACAAGCTGTTGCAGTTTGCACCTAAATCTAGCGTCTAACATTCTGTCGTTTCATTTATTAGGTTTCCATTTTTTTTATTTTTTAGTTTTCCTGACTTTTAATATTGTTTAGTTAGAGCAGGGGTCGTGCACCAGCGCGGGTTCCACTTTGGATGCCGAAATAGCACCCGTGTTCTTGCGCGCATTCGCACAGTGCCGTTGCTGTTGAGCTTTCCAAAATAGCACTCTGCGTCGCGCATGCCGGCCTCTGGCACCATTTCCCCGCCTCCCAGCCCCCGGCAAAAAAAGTTGCCGACCCCTAAGTTAGAGGATTAATTTCTTTCATTGTCATGTCTCTGAGTTGTTCTCTTTGTCTTTTTAGCACAGTCCACTCAAATCAGCCTTTAACTCCAGCCTTCTTAGGGGCTGTACATATGGCCCAAAAGCCCCATGTTCCCTCTGGGTTGGTATTGTCCTAGACCACTTCACTATTTATAATATTTTTTACTGATTCTAGAATTCTGTGAAGACAGACATTCAAACAACAGTTGTTTTGTCAAGTATTTCACATAACATTGTACTGATGGTGTCAGTGTTTGTATCTGGGTCCTCCTTGTCCTATCATTTTTGAAATCACTCTAAGCTTTCTCTACCATAAAACATCCTTTGGAAATTCTTTGATGTGAAAAGGTACCTTGTCCCCCCATGCCTCTTTCCAAGCTCTAAACTTTAAAATAGATTCAATGGATTCTCCCCTCCATTAACTCTTTGAAGAGGATTTTTTTTTAAACTAAAGCTTTCCCTACACTCCAAGTATTTATATGCGCTCTCCCCTTTGAGAATTCTGGCTCAAGTGTTTGTTCTTGCTTGATACCGTTTGCATTCAAATGGATTTTCTCCTATGTGCACATTTCTTAAAAGCAAGGTATGATTTCTGACTGAAATTTCCCCCAGCAAAGTAATTTTTCTGACAAAGGGGCTAAACAGACGGGCGGCTCTGAGCCATCCCTGCTATCCGTGGATCGAGACCACGACAGCCACACGCCGCGGCACTGATCCTCCCTTTTGCCGCCCTGGAAAGGAGTGTCAAAATGGCACCCTAAGAGCCGGTGCATGGCTCTTTAGCACCCCTTCTGGCGCAGCACGTAAAAATACTGTGCCAGGAAGACGTCCTGACACCGCGCGCTGTGCATAATTGCTCGCAGTGTCAGGATGTCATCAGGCTGGGGTTGGGGCGACCGGCGTGCAGCTACCCCTCTTCATCTCTGCCTTCAGGCCAGCCCTTTGGGCTGCAGAAACCTTAAAACTTTTTTACATCCTTGACATTTAAATAGTGTCTTTCCTGCATGAGTTAATTGCAAAATAGCAATTTGTCTCTTCTGAATGAAACTCTTTCAACACTCTTAGCATTTAAAGGGTTTCTCCCCAACATGATCTAACCCGATGACCAGCAAGGTTACTTTTCCAGCTGAAACCTTTTCCACATTCCTGGCACTCAAATGGCTTCTTCCCTGTGTGAACTGCTTCATGAGAAGTGAGTTGGATTTTCTAACTGAAACTTCTTCCACACTTGAAACACTTAAATGGTTTCTCTACTGAATGAGTTAATTTATGACGAGTGAAGTTTGACTTCCAGCTAAAACTTTTTCCACATTCCTGGCACTGAAATGGTTTCTCTGCTACATGAGCTGCTTGAGGACATCATGTGCCAACATCCTGATCTGCAACACCTCAGTAACCCTTCACTGGTGGCATAGCCAGGCTAGAAATGTCAGTTTTTTTGAAGTGGGCATCATCGGAAGTATGGAGCTCCTTCTGCATAGCTATGTCTGATGACATGGGATCTCCACAGATAATTGCAGCAGGCCAGGAGTAGATTACACATGTGTCATTAACTGCATGTCCTCAAGTGATATCAGCTCAAATGGTGTTGCTTGACTACATGGAGAAAGGATAGGATGACTCTGCCTTCCTAAGTTCCCCAGATGGCTGCAGCTTCTTTCCCATGACGCCATCATTTGCTGACTTCCCAGCTTTTGTTTTTACCCCATTCTGAAAAGTCAAAATGCCTTTCCCAATGCCTTACTGGCAATGAGAGCCTTTCTCTGCTATTTCTCTTGCAGTAAATTCAGCCTTCGAGCTAAAAGAATTTCCTAACCCTATGCTTGAAGGGATTAAGGAAAGGGTTGAATTCATGTTCCACTTCCTGAAACTCAATCTAATCTTCTCCTTCTTTTTGTTAACTGCCTTCGCATTGATCTCAACCCATGGTGATCCTATGATGAGACATCCCAGGCCCCCCTCCCCTCTACTGCTCTGCCCAGTTCCTGCAAGCTCATGTTCATGGTCTCTTTAATAAAGTCCATCTATCTAGCTTGTGGCCTTCCTCTCTTGCTACTTCCTTCCATCTTTCCTAATATTATTGTCTTTTCCAACAATTCATGCCTTCTCATGATGTGTCCAAAGAACAACAGTCTAAGTCTTGTCATCTTGGCTTCTAGGGATATTTCTAGCGTGATCTGTTCTGGGACCTATTTGTTTATCCTTTTGGCTGTCCATGGAATCCTCAGCACTCTTCTCTAGCACCACATCTCAAATGAGCTGATTTTCCTCCTGTCTTCCTTCTTCACTGTCCAGCTCTCACATCCATACATGGTAATAGGGAATAGAATAGCTTGTATGATTCTGACTTTGTGCTGAGCTGTATGTCTTTGCATTTTAGCATCTTTCCTAGTTCTTTCATAGCTGCCCTCCCCATTCTTCATCTTTTTCCGATTTCCTGACTGTAGTCCCCATTCTGATTAATGTTTGATCACAGATATGAGAACTCCTTACCTCCTCCTTTTTCCAGGGGATTTGTTCTGTCTGGTGCTCTCTGCTTGTTCTGATATGGAGTTGGAGACTACGCCCTTAGTAACTCAATCCAGAGGTGAAGGAACCATACTTGCCAAACCCCTTTGGGACCAAAGATCTTGCTCCAGTTGTAGAGATGCATGAAGATGCTATAACATTTCATTTCCTGCTTTAGGATGCTACTTTTTTTTTTGGGGGGGGGGGTCAAGTTTGCTTGTTTATCATTTTGTTTATTATATTTATAGCCTGCCACCCTTTCCTCACAAATAATCTGACTCAAGGCAGCTAACACTAAAATGAACAGAAAAAGTGTTTGTTGTTAACTGCCTTCAAGTTAACTTCAACTTATGGCAAGCCAATGAATGAGAGTCCTCCAAGTCAACCTATCATGAAAGCTCTGCTCAGGTCCTGCAGATTCCCCTGAATCTGAAAGCCCCTGTGGCTTTCTTGATTGCGTCTATTCACCTGCAATACAGTTTTCTTCTTTTCCCACTGCTTTCTACCTTACAACCGTTTCTTAATATTCTGTTCTAACAGTAGCCTCTTGTCCTGAATATAGGTTAGTATGAGGACAATCAAATGTTTTTACACCCCTATTTCTTTAAGAGCAATCCATAGTTTTTCATGATTTACTCAGGGCCACTGTTTCCTTGATTGAGTTTGCTATAATTGATAAAGCACAGGCTGAATTCCCTGGTGGTCTCCATTATCCAGCATATGTTTGCAATATAATTCCTAGTGCCTTTTCTTTTCCTTAACCTACCTTGGACATATGGCATTTCTCACTTCATATATGTTAAAAGTGTTTGTTGTAGAATTTTGAGCATCACTTTGCTTGCATGGGAAGAATGCAATGGTCCTGTGGTTACTGCAGTCCCTGGTGTCCATTTTCTTGGGGACTGGAATGTATGTTGAGCATTTCTAATCTGTGGGCCATTTTTTGTTTTCCATATTTGTTGTCAGATTTTAGCTAGAACTAGAACAGATTCTGTCTCTACAACCTGAAGCAGCTCTCTTGGTATGCCATCTGTTCCTGGTGATTTATTTCTCCCAAGTGCTCTGGGTGCAGCTTCCACTTCACTTTCTAAAGTTGTACATTCATCTTCAAATGGTTCTTTCTTTAATGAATCTGTCATCCTTTCACCTGTCTTGTATAGTTATATTGTTTTGTTTCCATCATATTTTTATTTGTATTTGGTCATATAATGTGTTCCCTTGCTGGCCATAGATCATTCTCACTCTTGGTTTAAATTTCCTTTTGATTTCTCAGACTTTGTGGAAGAAGTCACTTGCTAAACAGATGGACAGGATACCACAGGCCAACCTCCTGATATCCCACCCATGATTTCTAGCCAGGTTAGTGCCCGGGTGAATGTGGTCATGGGCAGTTGTTCATATGGCAGGCAGCTCACTGTCACATGATGGAGCTGCTTCCATCGCATACTCCTTACCTGCCACTGCCATTGCATCCTCTTTGAAGGCCCCCCACCACAGGCAGTAAGGGCAGAGATGGGCCACTTGGCTACATCCATGTGGCCAGGCACACCCTTCTGATGTCACAGGCAGCAGCAGGGCATGTGACAGTGGTGGCAGGTAAGAGGTGTGTGGGGCTGTCCAGTCTGTAGCTGTCGTGGTGGAGTTTCAGAGAAACCCACTGCAGACAGCCAATCTTTTTAGACCAGATTAAGGGCTTTTTGGGCCAGGATTGGGCCAGATCAACCCAATCCACACCCAATCAGCTCAATCTCAGTCTGGGGGTATTGGTTGCATCATCCAGACAGGATGATGCCCGGCCAGGGGAAACACAGGCCTTTGAGCCCACGCGTACAGTTCCTTGATCTTCCTTTTTTGTTTTCATCTTCTGTTTCTCTACATTGATCATTATAGTAGTTTTCTTTTTCCTGCATGCAAATTGCTGAACAATTACATTAATGAGTCTGACCCTATTTCTGTTATTAAATTCTGTGGGGATGTTCTTCAGGTTGTATTTTGTCTTGATCATTGGTTTAGTGTTCTTCTATAGGTTTAATCTAATTTTTATATTAGCAGTTCATGGTCTGTGCCACAATCTGCTCCTGGTCATGATTTTTGCAGAGAGAATGGAGCTTTTCTGTCTTCTGATTCTAATTATGTTGTTAATATCTATGTTGTCCATCAAGTGAGGTCCATGTATATAGTCGCCTCTAGGGTTGTTTGAAAAATGTGTTTATGGTAAACAAACTATTGGTCTCATGAAATTCAGTTACTCACTCTCCTGTTTCATTTCTTGATCCTATGCCAATTTTTTCTACAATCTTTAATTCTGCTTTGTTTCCTGCTTTTGCATGCCAGTCACTTGTGATTAATGACAAATCTTGTTTCGGTGTGAGATTGATTTTTTCCCCTAGATCAATTTATTTCAGCATAGAATCTTTCATTTTCCTCTTCTTCTTTATCTGTAGTTTGAACATAAACGTAAATTACAGTTAAATTGATGGGTTTTCCCTGAAATCCTATTTATATTATTTGGATTTTGCATAATATCCTTTGACTTATTTTGCTACCTCTCACTTCACTATCAATCCCACCCAATTTCTTCTAAGATTTCCATTTCCTGAGTAAACACTGTGTAATTATCTGACTAACAGTGTTCCATTGCATTGCACTTTTGCTCGCTCATCCCAAGGATGATCTTTATACATGCAGTCTTTATACATTCCATTGCTTGCTTTACTATCTAGATTACCACACTACACTATTATAGCACCACTATTGCACTTAACTGCTCTTGCTGTCTCCCATTGCATTCTGGGATTTGAAGTTTAAGGAGGGACATTTAGAATTATCAGCCAGAGAACTCTTAGGCCTCACTGAACTACAAACCTGAGAATGCAACAGGAGGCAGCCAGAGTAGTAAAAGTGGAATAGCAGTGGTTGTGTTGCAGAGGGGTGGGATAGAAATAATAATAATAATAATAATAATAATAATAATAATAATAGGGTAGTGCGATAATGTGGCTAGTCTAGCTTCTGATTCATGCTTCTCATAGTCCATTTTCCAATCATATGTGTTTTGTAGCTTTGGGCTTTCCTTTTACTTCTGAACACATGAACAGCTTGAGTCCAGTTGTGTCATTAGCCGCAATACTACTTGTAGTTGTTCTCTGCTGTACCCCAGTAGCTCATTGTATGTCTTCTGACCTGGAAATATAATCTTCTGGCATTATCTCTTATTTGATTTTGGATATTTTCATCATAGGGTTTTCATGGCAAAAGACATTCAAAGGGGATTCACCGTGCTTCTGGCAAATCTACCCAGTCAATTTTAAACCATGACTTTTTAATTTGTACATGAGCTCTTATGAGTATATTTTGGTGGTTTTATAGTATTGTTTTAAATTGTGCATTTATGTGTTTTGTATCGTGTTTTGGATTTTAACATGCTGTACCCCACCTTGAGCTTTGAGGAGAGGCAGGAAATCATCATCATCATCATCATCATCATCACAACTATTATTATTTGAGCTAGATTGCTCCCACTTTTCTTTTTTTACTCCCACTGCCATGCCGATGTTGCAATCTTTGGCATCACATCAGGTCATATGCTGGTCACCTCTGCTGACTGCTGTCCAAATGAAAAGCAATTCTGCTAAGATCTGAGTCTCTCGTGTTCCTTCCATATTTGTTAGTTAATTAGGCTTTGCCTTTTGCCTGCTTTGTTTCTTGATACTGGATGCTGGGATATGTCATTCTGGAGGTGCTGGGTGGAAGGGAACAGTTACAGATCCTGGGGATGGTTAAACAGCAGATGTGAAAGGGAAGTGATAGGCACCAGGGACTGCCAAGGTCAGTTCTATGGGAAAAACAACTGGGTGATCTTGGGAAGGAAATGTTATGGATTTTTTTGGGGGGGGGGGAGAGATGAGGTTTAAGTGCACGAAAAGTGTGAATTGCTTTGTGCTTTTATTACACTATGTAACTGAAATGCCTCAGTCCTAACAGCAGTGCCATACAGTGAACTGTTTTGGCTTCTTAATGAAGCATAATGATTTTTATACAGAAGTTTTGAATTTTTGAGCAAAAGTCTGCCTTAATATACATGACACGTTCATGGGGTGGTACTGGAAGGAGAGAGTAGACCCCAGCCTGTCAGAAGTGCTGCTGCATCTCATGTCCTAAGCCTGGCCCGCTGGAAGACTAGCTAGATGCAGTCTGGCCATGCATTTGAGCCCCATCACACTCCCATTAACATACATTCTCTTTGCCCCTGTAACTCTTCTGAAAGCACTAGTTTTGGAGTAAGAGCAATATCCAGGACATAAGAGGGAGAACACCAGCCAAAAGAATGGTTGTTCCACGCAGATTAGGCATCACTGGTATGGGAAATGAAGAGGAGATTCTCACAGGGACTGAAAACTCTGCCACTTTTTCTCCCAGTATCACTGTCAAACTGGGCACTTGTCCTTGTCAGGTGGGTGACCTCAGATCCAAGAAAGGTGGAGGAAGACGAAGGGCAGTGAGTCAGATGAAGAGAGATAGAGAATGAAGGTAGCCAACACTCAGCTCTGCAGTCCCTGCTGTGCCCATTATCCTGTGCTCTGAATCTCCAGGGGGCTCAAAAACACAATTCATTCTAGGAGAATTGGACCAAGTGCATAGATAATAATCAAGCATCAGCTAACCATTGGCCTCTGGATTACAGACTGTGCAGATACTCAGGTCATCTCAGCACAGCTTTCATCACTATGGCAAAATCTATTGTACTTCTATATATATATATATATAATAGTAAGGATTTTTGAATCTGAAGCTTTTCATTAATAAATTAGCAGATTATACATATTAATAAATGAGCAGATTTACATTTTACATAGTCTGGTGTTGTTATTTCTCCTTTTGAGGTGATGGATTTCCTTTGGGTGTGTGGCCATGCTTCCCACTATATGATACTATCATGACAGAAAAAAACTTTATGATGAGTTTTTATTTCCATTGACATTCAGATTTTAAAGCAGCAGAGTCATTACATCATCTGACAGGTATCTGTACATACATCCATGATGGTGGTGGTTTCTTGACAATATCTGGATTGTTTCCTACTAATGCTACAAACATTTTGAAAATACGTAGTTGGCTGTATATGTTCCCTACAACCCTAGCCCTCTTTGAGTATGCAATTATAAAAGGAATCTTTTAATGCACTATGGATACTCAAAAACCTGGATGAGGACAGAAAGACAGTATTTGATTAGTGTCTATAATTGTCACCAGAATGAGTAGGATATTTGCTTTTACTCTTTCACAACCGCTGCTACAAAGACCCAGCAATTTAAATGTAGGGAAAGTCCATCAAATAGTCAACCCCTTTTGCAGGGTCAGTACAACAAAAGCTCATTTTTCCACCTCCTACAGTGCAGGCTTAGTGACTCTGAGGTGAATACTACTTGCTGCCCTTATTGCAGATTTCATTGCGGTGTCGATCCAACCATGAGGGTGGGCTGTGTGTTCTCCTGCAAAGTAGACCTTCCCTTCATTCTGAAACAAGGCCTTAAAAAAGTGGCTAAACTGGTAAGGAGTGGGAGAAGCAAAGGCCCCCATGGAAAATTTGTCTAGGGCCCATTTCTGAATCACATGTCTCTTGCAGACAGATTTGAGATAATCTTTGGAGATATTATGGACTTCTGATAGATCATCCAGCACCACATCAATGCATTTTTCCTCACTGAGGGGAACAAAGAAATCAGCATCATCATGCCACGTGTAAGAAACTAGGAGGACTCCAAGGCCACTGGCAAAATCATGGCTTGGATAGTAGATAACTCGGGAAGGGTGATCCGTGATTGACATCCCACCTTGAATCCCCTCTTTCTCCCAAAACCTGTCTGTGCAAGCCAAGGCAATCTTAGTAGAGCTTGCATAATGGAAGGAGCGCAAGGCATGTGCTTTTGAATGGGAAAGAGGAGGCTGGAATTTGATGAGCCGTGTGGCTTTGGCTGTAGCTGTGACAAGGGCATAGTCGGCAGACAGCCATGACAAGGTCCTTTTGTCCAGTTTGCGGAAAAACACCCTCACTTTCGTGTCCGAGCGAACAATCTTCTCTACTCTGCTGTTGAAACGAATTATTCCTGGCATTTCTTGGAGGAAAGCAGTGGGGAGCTGGTCAAATCCACCTGTGATTTCCTCAAAACTAAAGTGAAGAAGAAAGGGAAGATGAAAATGGTGAATGGATAAACTAATCAAACAACACTCAATAAATCCAAAATGCATTCTAAATCATAGTTCTTAAATAATTTCAAAAACAAAATGACAATTATCCAATTCCTTTGGTCACTGGGCTAGTTAGGATGCATCCAGAACAAGCACAATTGTCACATTTCACTTCTTCTTTGTACTTTACTGTTGTGGTACTGATTTTCAGGGGTCTCTCTGGCCTTTTATTACCTCAATCAAGAGCTCTGCAACCAATCCAGCCACAGATCTCTCAGACTATGGACATTATCACAAGTGGGCCAGAAAGTGATAATAAAGTGGAA
>CM034703.1:316249855-316270228 GCA_020142125.1 Phrynosoma platyrhinos
TCGGGGCCTCCAAGACGACTCTATTAGTCGTCTGCCGAGGCCCTAGGTCCTAATCCATTGAGTGTTCTTTGCAAAAAACATACCTTATCTAGTGTTTCCACATAGAGCTGATCAGGAGTCTTCCCCATTTCACTGGCATCCAGCTGATATCCAAAGAGGTTACCATTTGCATTCACAGCTGCCACCTTTTGCCTTCTATTTCTAACCAAATACCAGGCATTCTCATTGGTCTGAGCAAATGGGTTCAATGTGAGGTTGAATTTCTTGAGATATTCATGAATAATTCTGAAAAAAGAGAACAGACACAGTGCAAGAGAGAAATTTTTATTAAAACCCAAGACAAAGTCACAGGAGTGTGCATGAAACTTCAGTATCCAGGGCTGCTAGCATACAATGCCTCAGTAAACAAGCCAATGCAAGTTAGAAGGGCAGATAAGAGAGGACACAAATAAAACACATTTCAGTACACATTGCTGTGTCTCTAACACAACAGGGACTAGTTGCTAACTTTCCCTCTCCTATTCAGGTGCTTATCCATATGTTTCTTCTAAATACAAAAATGTAGCATAGAAGCAGATTTTGAAGTGCAGGCATTTATTGTGACAGTCCCTGTAGCCAACTGCACCTCCCTAGAGAATCCAAAAATAATGACAGCTGTGTTGAGCCCTATCTAAATATTCATGTAGTGATTACTGTATTCCCCATCACCATGTATGGATGCAAAAACTAGACAGCAAAGAAAGTGGATAAGAAGAAAATCAAGTAATTTGGGATGTGGTGTGGGAAAAAGATTCTGTGGACAGACAAACAAACGAGTCCTTAAAGAGATCAAGACTGCAATCTCCCTGGAAGCCAAGATGATCAAACTGAAGCTGTTGTACTTAAGCCACATCATGAGAAGGCAAAACTCATTAGAAAAGGCAATGATGCTAGGAAAAGTGGAGGGAAATAGAAAGAGAGGAAGACCACAAACAAGATGGATAGACTCTATTAGGGAGGTCACAAGTATGAATTTAGAGGTCTTAAGCAGAGCAGTGGAAGATAGGGGGACTTAGAGAAGTCTCATCAACAGGGTCTCCATGAGTTGTTCGACTCGAGGACAGCTAACAACAACAACAAAATTACTTGTGTATAAGGCCTAAATACACTAAAGGCACCAGATCCCATCTGATCTTGGAAATTAAGCAGGATCAGGGCTGGTTAGTACTTGCATGGGAGCACTCCAATGAATACCTGGAGCTGTAGGCTATATTTCAAAGGAAGGATGTGGCAAAACTACCTCTGAGTATTTCTTACTTAAGGAATACTCTATGAAATTCATGGGGTCACCATAAACCAACAGGTGACTTGAAGTCACATATATACACACACACACACAATATTTTTTTAGCCTTTCTACAAGAGAGAGCAGGATTTGGGCATGTGCATGTGTAGAGACATGAAGGTTAGTAAAAAAATATTAATGGGTTTAGTTCATCATTAATAAGCTAGGGGAAAATCTAACTCGATTATGTTTACACTGGCAGTGGAAAAACCCTACAATGTTTACATTTAAATGTTGTTGAGGTTTAAGGTAATTGCCAGATTAACGTGTCAAAATGCTATTGATGATTTTACTCAAATTCCCCCTCCCTTATCCATGTCTTGAACTTGGGAAAGCAGGAGATGTTTTAGAAAACCCCATTTCTTATCACCTGCCAAAGGCCTGGGCCTCTGCTGGGGATTTTGGTCAGCACCTTGGATAGCTCCTTCGGGTTCAGATTTAAACGTGGAGCAAATTCATTGCCCTCCTAATACCACAATTAGATGCCACCATGTCTAATATTAACAAAATATCCACATCACACCCTCAACTTGAGGTCTTTGCATCTTACCTGTGGGACTTGGGCAGACGCATAGGACCCAAATCCACATACCAGTCCTTCTCTCGATAGGTCTTTATGCGACCCCCTGCACGGTCACTGGCTTCAAGAATGTGAACCTAGGAACAAAAGACCTATGCTTGATTTTGAGTCACTCTGCCAGTTCCTTCCAGAAGGACACATAACTCTGGATCATACTGGTGCACAACAAGCATGTCAGGAACCACACTTACAAAATTATTATTCCAAAACAAAGCTTCTTTGTAGGCAGAAAGTCTCAGATTCAGTCCTTGCCATACTCCATTAAAAAGGTATAACAGCAGGGAAAACTGAAAAAATGTTTTCATAGTATTTATAGTGCAGACCTGCAGAGATCCACTCACATACAGAGAAAGCTAATTAACATAAACCATTGTAATTTGCCCAAGGTTAGGGCCTTTGCAGACTGCCAGAAATAGTGCAAATTAAGTCCACTTTAACTGCCCTGACTCAGTGCTAGGGAATCATGGGAACTGTAGTTTATTGTGGCACCAGAACTCTCTGACAGAGAAGGCTCAATGTCTCAGAAAAAAAAAATACAATTCCCATGATTCCCTAGCACTGAGCCAGGTCAGTTAAAGTGGACTCAATTTGCACTATTTCTAGCAGTCTGCAAAGGCTGTTAGTCTCCACTAACATACTTATGGGAGGTGTGGAGGCTATTCCCTTTGCCCATCAGCTTCCTCCACTAAGTACCAACAGCCAGCCAGTTGCTGGGCACAGGTCTACCTTCCCACCTGCAGGGGCTTATTTACTTGGGTTCATTCTGGTGGTTGCTTTTGAGCACCAGGGGAAGGAGTAGCAGCCTCTACCCCCAGTGCAAGACTGCTCTCTCTGGTAGAGAAAAAATGGAGTGATCCTAGGAGCAACCCTACAACCAAGTAGTGGCCCATCAGCCCCATTGCCATGCACTAGGGTGAGGGTCTTGCAGGGGAGGTACTGGATAATTCCTTTCCCAAGGTACAAAAAAGTACACTCATAAGCATAAATACAAAACCTGTGGCATATAGCAATGGTTACAAATATAAAATATTACATATTCCTATGGGGGGGGGAGAACACAAATCTGAACAAATAATGTACATATCTGAAAACACAGAACAATAGTTTTACAGAGTTTTACTGCCCATGAAAACAACGTGTTTCTTCTGAGTTCTTCACCAGTTTCAGTCTGAAGGGTCAATCTACATCTAAATCTTTTCATTCCAGATAGCTGTACAATCCCCATCCTTATTCCTAGATACTGTATTAGCTACCTAAGGAATAGTGTTCCTTGCTGCTAACACAAGCCCCCCAGCTACCCTGAAAAGATGTTTCAGAATAATTACCTGATGGCCAGCATCCTTCAGTAATTTGGCAGCAGTGAGTCCACTTATCCCAGCTCCAACAATCACAACAGTCTTTGGCTGTGAAGTCTTACTCAGCCCATTTCTGGAAATGTTTAGCAGCTCCTCATAGTCAGGGTCATCAAGGCAGCCCATCCATTCTTCATGTTTGGTAGCATGATTTCTGGAGATTAAGGCTGCAACAAGCAGCATGAATGGAAGAAATGCTGGAAGAGAGAAAACAAATTATTCTGCCAAGGAAAGAAAAAGTAAATCGGGAAAACATAAAACGGTGAAATCATTTGAGCCCTGCATCTTAGCACTTTTGACTCTGAAGTGTTTCCCTAGGAAAAGTTTAATTCCATTGAAATAACTTACTGTGTCCTTTGAATAATCACAAAATAGGTAGTGATAAAGTATGACTTTTTCTTTTTAAGTGACTTGAAGAACAATGTGTCAAATTGACCAAAAAAGCATCATGACTTCATAACAGTCTCTTTTCAAAGGAGAACTGAATATACTAACTATATGATTACACAAAGCCATCCCTTAAACCACTTGCCACTTGCCCAACAGAAGTCTTTGCAGTATTTTCTTGTAAACCTGCATAAAAAGAATATTCAGCAATACTGACGCCAGCTTAACCCATCACCGGGAAGTTAATGCACATAACAGCAATGAATGGTACTATTAATAATAATCATAATTCTAAGTATGTGTTATGTTCCTAACAAAATGCTGTTAGAAAGATCATAGTCATCATTTAATGTCCCAAGAACATCAGCCTCCTGAAAGTATTTCTATGAGAAAAATTAACCACATACAATGCTGGTCCATGTTTCTGTGGTCAATGTAAAGATGTTAGTGAGCTCCCTTATTTTATAGCCAGAGTGTAGTTGACGCTGAGCCGGTGGTGGTGATTCAGAATTGGACAAAACTGGCTTTCTCAACTGAAACTTTTTCAGTGGCCACCCTGTCCTAGGGCAGTGTCCATAGACACACCTCCCTGGAAAAGGTCACAAGAAGGACAGTAGATCACAGTTCCACAAAATGATAGTGTGACAAAAGCAGGACAGGTTTTGAAATACTTTGAAAACAAATATGTAATGTAAGGCATTAAATTCAAATACATCCCAGTTGCCCTTGATTTCGCAAGAAAAAGGCAGTGGAGCAACTTTTAAATTAGACTCAGTGAAAAGCAAATGGAAGTTGTGAGGGATTAGGTGCAGGTTGAACCATGCCTACGGCAAGAAAGTAGAAATGCTTTGAACTGCCCAAATAGGGATTGGGTGGAAACAGGTCATAAACATGAAGTGAAACACAATTGCCAGTCAAAGAGGCCTAAGGACCTAAATCAGTGGTTCTTAACCTTGTTGGAGGTACTGACCCCCACCAGTTTCATATGCGCATTCACTGAACCCTTCTTACGATTCTTACGCATTCACCAAACCCTTCTACCATCAATACAGACGGACCATCAGCGCCATCCGGTGAGGGGAGTGGGCCACCGCACTGTCAATCACGCCACACGGCCAATCAGAGGGCCACTTCTGTCGGTGGAGGCGGGGCAAGCTGGTTTGGTTGAATGGGGCATATAAATATAAAACGTATACAGGTTATCACCTGCAGCCAATGATGGACGAGCGGGGCGTGTCATCACGAATCATATGAATCGGATGTGTGTCTTGACTTCCGCCGAACCCATGAGACTGACTCACCGAACCCCTGGTGTTCGATCAAACCCAGGTTAAGAACCACTGACCTAAATGGAAAATATATGTGCCAAAGAGAACTATGGAAGTGCACTATGTGTAAGTGTTTCTGTGCTAATGGCAGAAGCATCTGAGCACAAATGGGAAAGTCAGAGAGCTTGGTTATAAGGGAAAACATAGAGATAGTGGGCATAATAGAAACCTGGTGGAACACGGAAAAGCAGTGAGATATGGATATCTCTGGATGCAAATGCTATCAGAATGGCAGGGAAAAGGATACCTGAGGTGTTGTTTTGTATATCAAAGATGTCACAGCATCAAACAAGCCTCTTAAAAGGGGCTGACTCCTCACATGATAAACAATATAAGGTTTCAGAAGTTATTTTGTTTTGGGAATATACAGTTGGCCTTCCGTATGCACTGATTCCTTTGCAACAGATTCAACCATCCACTGTTTGAAAATATTTAAATACACACACACATTCCAAAAAGCAAACCTTGATTTTGGCATTTTATATATGGGATAGCATTTTACAATGTCATTGTGTTACATATTAATACACACGTTCTATACTAATACATAACCTGCTATAAGACTTTGGACATTGGTTCCTCCTCTTTATGGCTATTGATGCCACAGTGTTGTTGAACTTTTGTCATCATAACAATTGAAAATAGAGTTGAATGCACACACATACATAGAGAATTAAACATACAAAACACCCTAGCACGCACACAAGAACTCGGGAGTAAAATAGTTAGCTTGGATAGGACACACAAGGCTTTCTAATGGTGATAATTACCTGAAAGGAGGCTGCTCCAATGATGAATGAAGAGATACTCAACCATTATGACAGGGAAAGGACACCGAATAGAACTGGAGACTCTAGTTAGAGATCACAATGGCACAGGCATCATGAAATCTATCCAGACCCCCCTGTGCCTCAGATTTTGGGGAGTATTTATACACTTAATTCTGAGCTGAGGTGAAGAGTTGCTATTGTATATCAAAGGATTCTGATTGCTATACTTTGAAGTCAACAATTTCCAAAAGATTGGATGTTGATGTTACCTCACCTGCAGCCGGACACATCCTAGCTGACACTCATAAATCTTCTAGGTGTGAATGTCCTGTTTTGCAGCTCCTAAGCCTGGCCTTTTTGATTTGCAGATGTGAGTGTCTACATGATGTGCTCGCTTTGAGTTCGTGGCAATATAGGCAAAGTGGTCTTGATATCAAAACCAATCAAAAGCAATCATCGTAACAGTTCCCCCCCCCCAACAGCTATCCATTTGCCACAGGCTCACATCTGATACAATTGCATTTAATGGGATTTGAGCATCCACAGATTTTGGTATCTACAGGGGATCCTGGACCCAATCACAAGCAGATACAAGAGCCCACTGTACTATCATTCCCTTAGCAAGGGAGATAATTCTGATGGGAGATTTTCTGATGAAGAACAAAGGAGATAATGCACTAATGGGTGAAAGCAACTACCCTCACATTGACTGGATAAATGTATATTCTGATCAAAACAAAGAAATACTTTTTTGTAGATATCTTGAGTAGCTGTGGCTCAGAACAGCTGGTCATGTAACCAATTAGAGAGGAAGCATCTCTGAACTTCTTCCTAAGTGAACCTTTGGGAATCCTAGCCATCTCAATGCTATGACAAAGCAGTAGATTAAGACTTTGTAGAGTACCTCCAAAAAGATTAATATGCTCTCACAATTAAAACCTGGATCAAATGACAATAACATGGATTCAACAGCATCTGTCAGCTAATTGGAAAAAAATCCAGTGCATCACCTAACACAACTCAGAGAAGTATCCTGTCCACATAAACACCAGAAGTAAAGGAGCCTCACAGATCTGGCCAGAGAAAATTCTTCAACAGACTTGCATGGAATCTGTGAGTTTGAGATGGAATCATAGTATTTAGAAGGTACTCCAGAGTTATCAATTCCAATCTCCTGCCAGTGCAGGAATTTACATTCCTGACAGAGGGCTATCCAATCTCAGTTTAAAAGCCTCCAATGAGGGAGAATTCAACATTTCTCTCATGTACAGAAACACAAATATGCACAGCTCAGTATTTCAGTGCAATCAATTATACTTCTGGTTGGAGGTAGAGGATACATATTGGTGTTTCCAGGAGTGTGGACAAATTGTAGCTAAGCCCACTCTTGTACTCAGACAGCAGTGGTCTAATGGGGAAGCAACCAAAACCACCTTTACATATTTGCTTGCGTTTTTTCCCAATTCTGAAAGGTTAAAATTCATTTCCCAATGCCTTACTGGCAATGAAAGACTTTCTCTGCTGTTTCTCTTATGGTAAATTCAGCCCCCAGGCTGAAAGACTTTCCTCATCCTTTGCTTGCCGGATAAAGGAAAGGGTTGAATTCACATTCCACTTTCCAAAACTCAGTCCAGTCTTCTCCCTGATTCTTCTCCTTCCAGGGTACTGTCTGGTGCTCTCTGCTTTTCCTGATGAGGTGTTGGAAACTAAGCCCACAGTAGCTTAATCCAGAGGTGAAGGCCAAGGAACCAGACTTGCCAAACTCCTTGGGCCCAAAGATCTTGCTCCAGTTACAGAGATGCTTGAAGATGCTATAACATCTTGGAGTTTTTTGCACAGCTAAAAAAGGTGATTTACCTTGCTGGGTTTGAATCCTCTTCCAGGATGCAGCCAGGTATTATCGCTCGCATTTTGCCACCGATGCTGCCTCCCGGCTGCATCCCACCTAAAACCCTTTACAAATCGGCCAACTGAGTGTGGCTGGGAACCGGGTTTTAGGTGGGATGCTGCCGGGAGGCAGCATTGGCAGCAAAATGCAAGCAATAATACCTGAATGCATCCCGGAAGAGGATTTGAACCAAGCATGGTAAATTACTTTTTTTAGCTGAGCAAAAAACTCTCTCCTTTCTTGCTTTAGGACACTAATTTGGGGAGATAATGTTTGCTTATTCATCATTTTTTATTAGATTTGTAGCCTACCTTTTTCCACAAAAAAAATCTGACTAACACTAAAATGAACATAACAAGTTATTGTTGTTAATTGTCATCAAGGTGCCTTTAACTTATGGTGACTCCATGAATGAAAGCCCTCCAATTCCCCCTATCATCAACACCCTGCTCAGGTCTTGCAGACCCAGGGATGTGGCTTCCTTGATTGTGTCTATCCATCTAAATAATGGATAGCAGAGGCTTGGTTTTAAAGAGGGTGATAACTACCAGTCCTGAAGAGGGATCCATGCAAGATGGCATGTGGCTTAGACAGCATCTGAGGGCAATACGGAGAGGGAAAACTCTGGCCTGTTGAACCTAGTCCCTGTCTGTACCAGCTGTATGTGCAAAGTGGCCATGTGTGGGTTGGATATTTATATCCTGTTTTGCACCCTTGAGTAGTACTTATTGTTCCCACAAGGTGTAATAAAGACTTTGATTGCTTTCTCATGGAATTGACAAAAGGGACAAGATTCATTTATGGTTTTAACTTCAGATGAACAAAACAGTGATTGGGTATGGGACAATCCTTAGGACGTTATCACACGTGGGCCAGAAAGCGAAAATAAAAGTGGAAATGAGGCATTCCGAAAATAAACCGAAAATAAACTTGTTTCCGCAAACATCATTACCTTCATTGCGAATTTACAGCAAGTGCAATGAACGTCCACACACAAGCGAAAATATCCCGTAAATGTAGTAGAAATGAGCCTCTTGCACATGCGCAGATAGAGGAATGCTCGTGTGAACCATGGGTAATGACGGGGGAATGCTCCCCAATACGTATTTGGCGATCACATTCGAGGTAAATGCGGAATCACCCTCATCGCGCAATTGCATTTCCTCAAGAAACCGAAATTCAAAAGATCTCGGATCTTTCCACTTTCAGTTGGGGTTCTGTCGGGGTTCTGTGCGACGTCATGTGAAAACACAGGCCAATAATCTGGTATCGTTCGGGATTTCATGTGGATTTTGTTTGGATTGGGCCCCGTGTCATAATGTCCTTAGACAGGAAGGGAAACTACAAACACAGTAAGGCCGGGACAGGAAATATGGTCTTGATTGCCTTAGTGTGATGAGATTTCCTTTGTCTCCAGAGCAAAAGGAGATGCGAAAAGCCTGGGGGAGGATGGTGTGATTAGCAAACCCATTCTGTGTTTCTGGTTATATTTATCTTGGTCTTCCACATGTCCTTGTGCCAGCTTGCCTTTCCCATGTGAAACATCCTAGTTTGCACAGCTCATTGTGACCTCTCTAAACAAACTCAACACTAGACATCCAATATGGACCCCATATCCAGCTCAAGGGGTGTCAGATGTACTAACACATCTTTTGGGAAAGGGAGTGGGATTTCAATCAATATATTTAAATCTAGAAACTACAGGCACTTAAATGGATAATTTCACTGAAGCTGAACTGATGCTCCCTCTTCCCCCCCCCCCCCCCACACACTCCTATCCCACTGTTGCAAACTTTGGTTATTGTTTAAGGTGCCACATCAGGGAGATCCTCCTGGTCACCTCTGCTGACTTCTGTTCAAATGAAAAGCAGTTCAGAATGTTGTTACTGGATGAGGGTAGTATCAGTGGGAGGGTGATGGCAGCAAAGGTGCATTGCAGAGAAAGGAAGGAAGGAATAGTAGCATGCAGAAGAAGAGGAAGGGGGGGCAGCCTGTCAGAAGTGCTGCTGCACCTCATGTCCTAAATCTTGCTGGCTGGAAGACCGGCTAGTTTTTGGTCATGCTTTTGAGCCCCATCATACTCCCACTACCATACATTCTCTTTACCACTGGTACACTTCTGGAAGGACTAGTTGTGGCGCAACAGCAATATCCAGGACACAGGAGGGAAAACATCAGCCAAAGGAATGGTTGCTCCACTCAGGTTAGGCACTGGAGATGAAGAGGAGATTCAGTGGTTGAAAGCTCTGTCACTTTTTTTACAGTAGTATTGTCAAAGTGAGCACTAGACTCTCAGCTCCAAGAGAGATGGAGAAAGAGGAAAGGTGAGATGAAGGGAGATAGAGAATGAGGTGAGCCAATGCTCAGCACTGTAGTCACTGCTGTGCCCATTATCCTGTGCTCTGAATCTCCAGGGGGCTCAAAAACACAATTCATTCTGGGGGAATTGGACCAAGTGTACAAACAGTAATCCAGCCTCAACCAACAGTTGGCATCTGGCTCATAGACTGTGCAGATACCCAGGTCACCTTGAAACAGCCTTCATCACCACGGCAAAAGGGTATTGTACTAATGTGTGTATACGGTGGGCTCTTGGTATCTGTTGGAGTTTGGTTTCAGGACTCTCCATCAATACCAAAATCAATGGATGCTCAGGTCCCATTATATAAAATGGCATGGTAAAATGGTGCCCCTAATATGAAATGGCCAAATCAAGGTTTCAGTTTTGGGGTTTTGTTTTGTTTAATATTTTCAAGCCGTGGATGGTTGAATCCATGGAGACAGAATCTGTGGATATGGAGAGTTGACTGTAATAGTAAGGATTCCTGAATCTGAAGCTACACATATTAATAAATTAACAGATTTACATTATATACTATCTAGTGTTCCCTTTTCTCCTTCTGGGGCATGCATTTCTCTTGGGTATGTGGTTATTCTTTGGTGAAAAGGGTGTAATAATAATAATAATAATAATAATAATGTCAAGGTGAGCTGCACAATATCATAGTATAATGACAGAAAAAAAATTATGAGTATTTATTTCCATTGATCATAAAGCAGCAGAGTTATTACATCATCTGGTAGTGGTTTCTTCACAATATATGTATTGTTGCCCACTAGTGCCCCAAACACTTTGAAACTACACAGTTGAGCTACATGTTTTCTACCAACATTAGCCCTCTGAGTATGCAATTATAAAAGGCACCTTTTAATATATCATGGATATTCAACTGAAAAATTTGGATGACAGGAATTTGAGAGAGAAAGGTCTAAATTACAGTAGTTGTCATATGTCAATTAAGGGAAAGGGTAAGAGAAGATTTGAAGAATTGGCAATATGAAGGTGAAAAGACAGAATTAAAAAAATGTTGTATTCAGACAATAATTACGTGGTAAGTAAAATATATAACTTACTACTTAGATTTGATACAGAAGAAGAACAGGTTAAAGAATATATGATCAGCTGGGCAAAGAACCTGACCATAATAATCAAATGAGCCAATATATGGATTGAGGGGATTAAAATTAACATGCTAATATAATCTTAAAGAAAAATTATATACAATGACATATAAATGGTATATTACTCCAGGAAAATTGGCAAAAATGTACAAAATGGTTAGTAACATGTGCTGGAAGTGTGGAAAATAAACTGTTTCATTCTTTCACATGTGTTGGAGTTGTAAAAAAGCTAAGAGGTTTTGGTTTAAAATAAGTAAATGGGCACAAAGGATTTAGGTTTTAACCTGACCTTGAAATCAGGAGCATGAAACAAAAGGAATATAAGGAGAAAGAAACAGGATAATTTAATTACATATATAGTAACAGTGGTTAGAGTAGTGGATGTAAGATACCGGTAACCAAACAGTATGCCAAATTATAGGGAATGGCTGGGAAAATTAGTGGAAATTGCAGAAAATAACCAATTTAACTGAAGGAAAATCAGTAGAGAATTTCTTAGAAACGTGGGGACCATTTATAGATTTCCTGAAGGCATATCAAGGAGAGGTATCTGCTTATGGATTTGGGATTTTAGAGGGCAAAGCAAGTACTTTGCAACCTTAATTCATAGTAAATAATGTTAATTGCAGAGGTATAGAAAATTAATAATGGTGTTAGTTAAGTTTAATAATGGTGTTAATAAAGCTTAACAATGGTGCATAAGATTACATGGGTAGTCAGCTTATTTAGTTTATATTATTAAAAAGTAGGAAATTGATTTATATTTTATACCAAAAAACATTAAGGGAAGTTAGGAGTAATATATGAAGGTACATTTTGAGAGAAGTAAGAAGTTCTTACATTGTTGTTCATGGTTTGATTCTTTGCTTGCCTGTTTTTCTGTTTTGTTTTATTTGCTTTTTGTAAAAGTGGGAAGGGATGGGTGGGTATAAGGAAGATGATGATTTCTATGTCTGACAGTATGAAAAGATGCCACATGAATATATGTAAGTTAGTACATAAGTATATTTGTATGTAAGCATGTCACATGTTTTGTCTTGCAGACAGATTTGAGATAATCTTTGGAGATATTGTGGACTTCTGATAGTTCATCCAGTACCACATCAATGCATTTTTCCTCACTGAGGGGAACCAGCATCATCATGCCAAGTGTAAGAAACTAGGAGGACTCCAAGGCCACTGGCAAAATCATGGTTTGGACCAGGGGTGCCCAAACTACAGCCTGCGGGCCGGACCTGGCCCGTCGAGGCCTTCTTACCGGCCTGCGAGGCCTCCTGCTGCTGCCGCCGCCACTGCTCATGCCACACTGCCGCCAGATGCATGCGCCGCCAGACACCATTTTGTATTCCATTTTGTGCTGAATTGTATATCTTTGCATTTTAGAATCTTTTCTAGTTCTTTCATAGCCAACCTCCCTATTCTTAATCTTCTTCTGATTTCCTGACTGCAGTCTCCATTTCTATCAGCGTTTGATCCCAGGTATGGGAATTCTTTTACTACTTCTATTTCTTCATTGTTTAGGTTGAACTTGTGAAGGTCCTCATCGGTCATTATTTTTGTTTTCTTTATGTTCAACATTAAGCCTGCCTTTGCACTTTCTTCTTTGATCTTCCTTAGGAGGTGTTCCAGGTCTGTGAGGTTTTCTGCTAGTATTGTAGTGTCATCTGCATCTTAGATTGTTGATATCTATGTCCATTAGGAGATAAAGTACCTTTTCTTGGGAATTCAAAAATACTCTAGATAAATATGTGACCTGGCGTGTAGCCCTATTTGCCCTTGCTGCCAAAAAGACCAGGAAGAAATAATTAGCAGAGATAGCTGTTCCTTGTAATGGGGATAACTTTAGTTAAAAGTGTTTAGCCATTAAACTCAATGTATTTATTTCACATATTTCATATGCAATTGTTTAAATTTATTGTACCGGATATTGGTTTTATGGAAATTTTATGTGTATTGTTTTATCATTTTGGTCTTTGCAATGGCCATTGGCCAAAAGCAATAAAGATTGATTGATTAATATTCCTTCCTCCTATTTTCACGCCTCCTTCTTCTGTGCCCAAGCCTGTTTTTCTTATAATATGTTCTGCATACAAGTTGAACAGTTCTGCATACAAGTTGTCTGACTCCTTTGCCAATTGGGAACCATTCTGTTTCTCTGTATTTTGTTATGACAGGAGCCTCTTGTCCTGAATACAGATTCTTCATCAGGACTATCAGATGTGTTGGCACTCCCATGAATACATATATGGAATAATATTCAATGGAAATGATTCAAAGCAGTGAGTATTGGTATTGAAGTGATAAAATGATGGCCAGGAAGTGGGGCAACATAGGATTTCTAGCCAGAGAACATTCAGGGAAATAAATAAATAATGAGACACACATTGGTACAAAGGAAAGCTGTGCAGAACATTCACCTGTGACATGAGAAGGCAATCATGGTATCATTCAGGATGCTTGAGGAATCTGTTGCTTGAAAAGTCAGTTATGAATTCCCAATCCTGTACCTCATGGAATAATGTGTGAATGGACTCTTAGTTATTACCCAAGAACTTTCGCACATCTGAAATGCTATAGTCACTCAAGTCAAAAATATATCCAAGACATATAATAACATCCAAAATGCACAAAACAGTGATAACTTTATTAGACCAACTTAGGGCCTTTGCAGACTGCCAGAAATAGTGCACATTAAATTGAGGCACTGCCCTGGCTCAGTGCTAGGGAGTCATGGGAATTGTATTATTTTCTGGAACATTGAGCCTTCTCTGTCAGAGAGCTCTGGTGCCACAATAAATTACAGTTCCCATGATTCCCTAGCACTGAGCCAGGGCAGTGCCCCAATTTAATGTGCACTATTTCTGGCAGTCTGCAAAGGCCCTTAAATGCACAAAATACATGTTGCAAGCTTTCGAAGCTTCAAGTCTTGCAACATGTCTTTTGTGTGTTTTGGTTGGCCTAATAATGGTATCACCATTTTGTGCATTTTTGGATGTTATTGTACTTCGCTACACAGCCGACACAGTTACCCCTGGATATCTATAGTATGTTTGAATCAGGAGCTGGTCTTGAGCTACCTTTAGGCCAGGGGTAGGCAAAATGTGGCCTGAAGGCCTCATTCGGCATACAGTATTATTTCTGAAATCTACCCAACAAGCTTTCCAAAAAGATTGTTTAAAATTAAAAAATGGCTGGGGGGGGGGGAGCCACGAGCAATGGTGTGAACAGCTAAGATCATTTTCTCCTGAAAGCTAAAGCAAATAAGTCAAAGAATCTCTTCTAAATGGAACAAAGACTGTGAGTAATTACAAATAAATAAATAAAAATGGGAGGAGAATAGAATGGAACTATTTAAATAAAGCTTTAAAGAGCAGAAAAAAAAATAAACAGCATTTTCTTAATTGGCACTGCCAGCTGGATAATTGTTACGCTAAGTGGATGTTAAGATTTATAAAATAGAAGCAAATTAAAACAGCCTAAATATATGGGACAGTGATTTTGAAGAATTGAAATATAGGAATATTAATTAAAGTTTAAATAAATAAAGAGAGGGTTACATCATGAGTTGCTGCATTGGGTGACACCAACCCTAGCGATGCCACTGATAGGGGCCACAGTTACATCCACTGGAACTGTATCATTAGCATCCAAGTCAGACTGGATCTGAGTGATTTTATCTTAAAATACCAGGCAAGTTGTTCACATCCAGGCTGTTGAGCAATCCGGGTTTTCCTTTCTAGCACCTGTGTATAAAAAGACCACTCACCAATCAAAACAGCTCTGCTGGTCAGCTCCCTACAGATGCAATAGAGGTATGGGGGGGGGTTCCCTTTGCCTCTCTTATTGCCACAGAGGAGGCCCTAAAATAAGCTTTAGTGGAGTTTTCTGCCAACGCTGATCTATTCTCCTTCTCACTTGTTTCATTGCCAATAACTGCCTAGAAAACCAGGGGTCCAGTTTTGCTCCATTCCAAAAGGATTGCCTGTCAAGCACCATCAAGAATCCATAAGCTTCCTGGGATGGACCATCTTAATGAATCCCCCACCCCTGAAGAGTTTCAGCAAGCCTATACCCCGCCAGGTGGTGATCTGTCCATGAGAACAGAACTACAGATAGTTCCTCCTTCACACCTGCAGGGGCTTATTTATTGGGGCTCATTTCAGTGGCTGCTCTTGAGCGTCAGGGGAAGGAATAGCAGCATCTACCCCCAGTACAAGACTGCTCCTACCTTCCTCTGTGCTTGAGAACAACTGGAATTAGCCCACCACCACAACCAAGAAGTGGCTCATCAGAGCCATCATTGTGCATCAGGGTGGGGGGATTGCAAAAGGAGGCATTGGATGACTTCTTGTCCAAGGTACAAAAAAAGAACATACATGGGCATAAATACATGTGGCATATAGCAAGGGTTATAAATATCCAATATTACACATTTCTATGGAAGGAAACACAAATCTGAGCAAATAACATACATACGTGCAAATATAGGACAATAGTTTGAAGGAGAATATAATATTATACATGAGAAACTTAACAGGTTATAACCCATTTCTTCTGAGTTACGAATATTCACCGGGTGGCAGTCTGAAGTGCCAATTTGCATGTAAATCTTTTTGTGTCCTGATAGCTGTAAATTTCTAATTGTTGCTCCTAGACCAGGGACCGGCAACCTACGGCCCGGGGGCCTGTTAAGGCCTCGGGTCCCGGACTTACCGGCCCAGGCCGTAGGTTGCCGCTGTCACCGCCGCCACCGCCGCTCGCCACTGTCGGGGAGTGTTTTCGGCCGCGCTTGCTGCGGCCGCCATTTTGGAAGTCAAAATGGCGGTCGCGACGCGTTTGCGCATGCGCAGTACTCTTGTGCATGCGGAAACGCATCGCGGCCGCGATTTGGACTTCCAAAGTGGCTGCCGTGACATGCGCCATGGTGGCTGTGGTCGCGCATGCTATGGTGGCGCCCGCGTGCGCGGGGGGGTCGCGCGCGAAGGAGGAGGGTGCACGAGCGGGTATTTCTTGCTGCTGACATAAGCTTCCCACACACACACCCTGAAAAGCTGTTTCAGAATAATTACTTGATAGCCAGCATCCTTCAATAATTTGGCAGCAGTGAGTCCACTTATTCCAGCCCCAACAATCACAACAATCTTTGGCTCTGAAGTCTTATTCAACCCATTTTTGGAAATGTTTAGCAGCTCCTCATAGTGAGGGTCATCAAGGTAGCCCATCCATTCTTCATGTTTGGTAGCATGATTTCTTGAGATTAAGGCTGCAAGAAGCAGCAGAAATGCTGGATGACAGAAAGCTAATTATTCTGTCAGCAA
The DNA here is from genome assembly GCA_020142125.1 of Phrynosoma platyrhinos. Classification (NCBI taxonomy): domain Eukaryota; kingdom Metazoa; phylum Chordata; class Lepidosauria; order Squamata; family Phrynosomatidae; genus Phrynosoma; species Phrynosoma platyrhinos. The sequence goes on from CM034703.1 coordinate 316,266,265, forward strand.
AAGAGAAAGCAAATCAGGAAAAACATAAATACAACTCTTGGTGCCCCCACAAAGACAAAGATGAATGTGAAGTCGTAGGCTTTCATGGCCGGCATCCATAGGTTTTTGTGGGTTTTTTGGGCTGTGTGGCCATGTTCTAGAAGAGTTTCTTTCTATGAAGAAACTCTTCTAGAACATGGCCACACAGCCTGAAAAACCCACAAAAACCTACAAAGATGAATGTCATAATAATAGAATGAAGGAAGAGCCACTGGGTCCAGTCCCTTAGTTTGAGACTGGACATCATCGATCATCTGCCTTCAATATCCCTAATAGACATCTATATAGTGTTTTCTTGTAAACCTGCATAAAAAGAATATTCAGCAATATTATCTTATTACAAGGCACTTATTGCACATAACAGCAATGAGTGATGCTGTTAATCATAATCACAATTATACACATTTATTATGTTCATAACAAAATGTCATTTAATGTCCTAAAAGACATCAACCTCTTGAAATCATTACTGTGAGGAAAACTGACCACTTACAGTGCTGGTCCATGTTTCAGTGGTCAATGTAATCATGTTAGTGAGCTCCCTTATTTTATAGCCAGTGCAATTGACTCTGAGGCAGCAGTGGTTATTCAGAACTGGACAAAAGTGGCTTTCTCATGAAGCTTTTTAATGCCACCCTATCATGGAGCAGTGCCCAAGATATACCTTCCTGGAAAAGAAGAACAGTCGATCACAGCTGCACAAAACAATAGCGTGACGTAAATCAGGCTAGGTTACAGAATACTTTGCATAAAAAAGTGTAAATATGCCTGTCAGGATCCAAGTCCCCTCAGATTTCCTTCTATGTTTATAGTGGTATGCTTTGCATGGTTATAGAACTTTAATAGTGGGGGATGGGGTGGGATGGGATGTCATAGGTTAATGATGATGTTGGCACATACATTCTTTGGAGTGGCTAATTTGCAGATGTGTGGGGCGTAGAGATTGCACTGAGAGCTTCCCATGAGAATGACAGGTATGGGGTTGGAAGGAGGGGCGACCCTGGGAATGAAGTAATGTGAAATTGTTTAGTTCTATGGATGAATGGGATGTAAGCCTGCTCTAAATTTGAATTGCTATGTGCTTTAATTATACTGTGTAGCTGCTCAAGCCTCAGTCCTGGCAACATAAGTCTGCTGTGAACATCTTTGGTTTCTGTTTTCCTGATTTTTTCAACTGAAGCTTGTATTTCTGATCTGAAGTGATCCTGTACATGACAATGCCCCAGTTGTCCTTTTCATAGTGAGTAAGAGGCAGTGGAACAACATTTAAATTGGATCTAGGAGGAAATCTGAGAGAACCTGGGAAGGATCAGACCAAATTGAGACCTAGGGAGGAAAGGGAAAATATTTCTGATTGCTCAAATAGGGATGTGATGGAAAGAGGTTGTAAACATAACAGCAAAACACCTAAGGGTCTACATGCACCAGGTATATTTGAAGAACCTCTTCTTTTGGACTTGTGGGGTTCACTTTTTTTATAATTGGCTAAGTAACAGGAGTGTAATGAGTAATGGGAGTGTAATATAAAAGGGAGTGTAATATTAGAGCCACTATTCCCCCATTTTACTTTATTTTCCCCCAGTTTCAGAAGTAAGCAGCCAACTGTTGAACTTGCTAGGCTAGCCTAACCATTTCACTAGATTTCTGTGATGAAATATTTCTGTGATGAAATTTTCTTCATGCCCCTTGCCAAATATGCCCTTGCTTTGAGTGCCTCAAACATCTCCTCGAGAGTAGATAGGGTTGGGTCAGCTAGAAACTCAGGTATCAAGTGTGATTGTGGTTATAATTTAAAAGCAATTCTCTGGAAGGTGGAGAAGATGAAAGCTTCCAACTCTTCACAGAGGTATCTTTGAATGTCACAGATGTTGTACACGTTGCAGGCAATTTGAAACCAGTCATTCAGACCGAAGTAGTGATGAAAGAGGTAGCACCTGACCCAAACGTTGCTACTTTTGTGGATGTGTTGGAGGAAGACCCTATGAAACTGGTTCAGACTATCTGAGCTCACTGGTAAGAGTATTTTTTTTCTAAAAATGTTGGTGGATGGGTTATCAGTTGAGAGGAAGAGAAACGAGTTATGTGGAATAATTTTCCCCCTTATAATTGACTCTTATTCCTTTTATTTTTTCCAAGAAAATGACCTGCATACTGAAGGTGTTGAGAAACAACCTGGCAAGCATTCACAGACTGTAAATGTTTCACCTACTCCTGATGAGTAGATATGCTTCTAGTATTTGCACTAATAAAATGTTTTTTGCTTTACCCTCCTTCAGGAAGCCACAAAACAAACAAAAAAAGCAAAAAGCTTACAAGAAGAGGTTTCCCAATGACTTTCTGGTGAAGACACACACTCCACAGACCACCCAACATTCGTTTTACAAAGAAACAAAACCATTGTATCTAAGGTAGATTTTCACTGGCAGACTGACCTAGTTGATATACATCAGCTTTCTAAGTACAGCAAGAGGCTCAAGTACATATTAACAGTAATAAATATTCTATCTAAATATGCCTGGACTTTGGTTCTAAAGGACAAAACCAGTAAGAAGTGTCCAGGAGTGATGTAAAGAATTCTTGTCAAAATTTGATAAACACATGAAATATCTGTTAGTCAAAGATTTCATAAGTTTTTTAAAGAGAAGAAATTATTAAAACTTCTTGATCAACAAGTAAAAAAAATTTTTTTAATCATTTGTAAATGACGTGAAGGGATGAGACCTTTCAGCTGAAAATTCGATGGCCAGGGTTTGTGTATTTTGCGTTAGCAAAGCTACCATTCATACTAGGTTTTACCAGAGGCCACTTTGTTAGGGTGATGTCCTCCTCCATATTTGACCACAGCTTTGCTTTGAAAAACAAATGAGAACAAAAGGAGAAAGCATTTTGTATGTAGGTAGTGGTGGATACCTTCAGGCCTTCTCCCCTTTCTCGTCATTCTCTCCCATTCAAATTCTCACAGAAGTGCTGGATATTGCTCTGCTTCTGCTGTCTGCATTTTTCCCAGTTGTGTTGTTTGCATCCAGCTCCCAGTAATTTACTTCTGGTGAGCTAAGTGAACTTTATTTTTTTTAGTTTAATTGTTATCAACAGAAGATCATTGCAGACCAGAGTCTGAGCAGCTAAAGGAAGTTGTAAAAGTATTCCCTGCTAAATTCTTCTTCTCATTTGTTTTTCAAAGCAAAGGTGTGAAATGAGCACTCATGGGGGAGGGTGCCTTGTCTCCTTTCATCCTGTTGCTTTGTCATGATCATGAATTATTAGGATCACATCTTCCACTGCCACCCTTACAAAGGAGAGATTGTTTGATTTTGTTTCATTTAAAGAAACCCTCTTTAAGTGTTAAAGATACACTTTATTTGTTTAACCTATGATTGGCTTGCATTTGGGCAAGGAGAGTTGAGAATGTCCCTGAGGCTGAGAGAGTGTGACCTACCTAAGGTGGACCCCGCCCCATCCTTCTTGTCTTTGCGAGGGTCACTCTCACAGCCTCAGAGGCAGGGCATGATAAACCTCCCTCTGCACACTCACTCTCTCATGGTGATCCTAAGGCAAACCTACCATGGGTGTTTTTTGGGTTTTTTTGGCAAGGAGAGTTCAGAATGTCCCTAAGGCTGTGAGAGTGTGTCCTGACCATATCACCCTGTGGGTTTACATGGCTGAGCTGGGATTAGAACACCATAGAAACTCACCAGGTGACCTTGGCAAGTCGCATGTTCTCAGCCTCCAAGTCCAACTCTAGAATCTTAGGTATTCTTTCATGTTAGAAAGGGGTTGGACAAGATGATCCTTGGGAATCCCTTCCAATGCTAGGATTTCTCTATGGCAGAATTCCTGTTTGGCAGAAGACCACATTTGCCATTTCACCCCACACATGCTCCTTCTTCTCTTTTGTGAGGATCACACTCTCTCAGCCTCAGGGGCA
>CM034703.1:316325846-316336820 GCA_020142125.1 Phrynosoma platyrhinos
GAAGGCTATCAAGTTGAAGCCCCATTGGAAAATAGATCTAATCACACCTTCAGGCATGCAGAGCAGTTAAACTGCAGCTCAAATAGCTCTGAGCACCTGACCTAAGCACATAAAGCCACACAACATACAAGTAGGCTCAACTGATTAAGACTTTTTTAAAAAACGGAGTGTTTATAACAGGTAACCCAACTCAAGTCCCTATAGCCAAAGAACCCAAAATATATAACCAAAAAACCAAACAAGAGGGTTCTGCCAAAAAATGTAAATAAATGTAAATAAACAGGATTATACTGTCCCACATAATTTTTATATATATTTTGAATACTTATAGGCCACTGAGGAAGACTGTAGTCGAAACGCGTTTGGCCTGGAGTTTTGAAATTTTTACTATTATACTACTATTTGATTTTGATTAGTTTTAGCATCTGCACACTTCTCAGTGGGGTATTGCTACCCTTTTAGAAATTATATTGGCTTTTCTGCTCCTGAGTTCAGTCATTTGTTTATTTGTTTATTTCTTCATATTACTGTCTTTTTATATTGGGAAGTGGGACAGTATAATCCTGTTTATTTACATTTATTTACATTTTTTGGCAGAACCCTCTTGTTTGGTTTTTTATGTTTATAACAGGTTACAAATTTGGTAAGCATGTTTTGTAAGATCTCTATAGCTTAATTGCTTCTTCACAGCTCCTTACCAATCTACTCCACCAGAGCAAAAAATACAGGATTAAAGTTATTTGCAAAGAATCTGCATTACACTGGCTCAACCAAGTGAGCCCTAGGCTAAAAGCAAACAATACTTTTGTACAAGTTTACTTTCAAGGGTTTCCCTTCTTCACAGAATCCTGGATCCAACTGAGATGCCATGATGTGGATAATTTAAAAGAACTCCGATTGGAGGCAAAGCAAGAGAACAGTGATTTAAAATCTCAGAAATGCCACTATCAAAACCCACCTGTATCGTTCAGTGCTTTCACTGTCTCTCCTTTCTCCACAGCACTTATATTATCTAGAAAAACCAAAGGGATTAGATTAAAGACCACTCATTGTTTACTCTATCAAAATCTACAGGAGAAAATAACTTGCTCAAGGAATGACCCAAACAATGGGTGATTATTTCAAACTGCAATATACTACTACTGCACCATTTCCACAGATCTGTTACTGTGTACTACTGCAGCACTCTTCCACAGAAGAGACAACAGCTATTATAGTTAATAAAGCTCTTTCTTCAGATGCTTTGGACTACAACTTCCATTATTCCCGACTACTGACTATGCTAGCAGGAACAGACAGTTCAAGGCACCAGATTGAAGGAGGCTGTTTTAGGAGATAAAATGAAATCTAGTGACTGAGAAATCCTTCCCACAGCTTTCTACCAAATGGCTTCTAGTAAATGAACCCTTAGCTTCTTTCCTTTTTACTTAATTTACCATTAATTTCAAGCTCCAAGAGCTATTTTTGTTTTCTCTCACCCTTTGCTATAGTTACACCCCTGCTCACCATCCAGGAATGGGACCATTCCCAAATATTCAGAATTCGTCCTTGCAACTAATCCTGGCAAAAACTTTATTGAACATTTTATTATTAGATGCTAATCTACTGGGAGGGGCGATATGCATTGCTTTAAACTTATGCAATGAGCTGCTTTCACTTATGGAAACACAGCCTTCTTCACTTAATCTACTGCCCAGGGACAAATATTTTTGAAGCAAAGCAAGGCTTTCTTTTATCTGAGTTGGCTTTGAATGCACAGGGTCAACAGTAAATGCCAATAATTAGCAGACTAGATTTATTAGGTCGGCAACCTTTCCCCTTTAAGGGCTGAGGGACTTCAGCTCCCAGAAGCCTCAGCCATGTTGGCCAATAGTCCCATGTTGGTCAATAGCTCCTGGGATTCTGGGAGCTGAAGTCCCTCGGCCCTTAAAGGGGGAAGGTTGCCTACCCGTGTTAGGACATGTCTAATCCACTTGGACTAGAAATTAGAATACATAATCATCCACATCTTTCACCTCATTTCCTTGTTCAGATTGTCATCCAGCAGTCATTCCAATGGGCTGACAAACCTCAAAACATTAATAACTTGTGCCTTTTTAGCCTTGGTCTTTTTCCTCTTATCTTTCTTTTTATTGTCTCTAGATTATACACCTGGGGACAGAGGTCTCTTTTACATTACACAATTATAGCACTTTGATACCACTTTTTGCATTCTATGGAATCCTGGGATTTGTAGCTTGAGAGGTCTTTGAAGTACATCACACAACTACAAACCCCAAGATTCCACAGGCTGGAACCATGTTAGTGAAAGTGGTATCAAAGCGCTATAACTATATAGGTTGAAAGAGTTCAGATGCTGACTTATTATTATTGATGACTATACTGCACAGCCATCTGTAGAGTAAGACAAAAATCGTACACATCAGTAAATACCTTGGAATCTCCTTAGTGTTTCCTTCAGCACTTCCCCCTTACGAGAAAAGTCATCCAATCTGCCTTCAAGCTTAGGAGTTTCTTCAAGGAGCTGAAACTGCCCTGCTACACATCTGCATTTTTGAAAGAGGAAATCAACATTTCTAGTTTTAAAAAACTCCACTGAACCACCACTGTATTTTTTCCAGCATTTATTATGATCCAGATCTAAGTGAAGAATATCAAAAAGGGAATGAAATGAACAAAGGTAGCATTAGCTCCTGTTGTATCAACTTTATTAGAATTAAGTTTTGACATTTCAGAGGTTTCCTAAATACTGTCTTCCTTCTTTCAGAAATTTTACAGCTCAATTAAAATACTGTACACAGCACAGCAAATACTTCTAGTGACAGCTTTGAGTGCTATTAAAGCAACACAACAGGACACAAATGAACCTTTTACCAGGAGCACAAACTCGCAGAAAATTCTGCACAGAATTTGGGTACAGCACCAGTTTGTTTTTATATTGCATTTGATGGACCTTGCTCAAGTTAATTAGTATGCAAGGACGACATCTGAATTTCCTGCTCCAAGAACAAAGATGTTTTCGGCTGGTCTTTGTTGCAGGGATGAAGTTCTACGTGACAAGGAACTGAGTAAAGAAGTGTCCCACCCACAATTTTGATTCTCCTGTGTCCTATATATTACTTTGGGACCCTTATGGGAACCAAGCAAATGCAGTTATCCTTGCAACATGACAAGCTGTTGTATGTGTTGACTCTGAAGACTACTACGTGTACACTTTCTTTTGCAGTTGTTCTAGCAAAGGCAGAAAGTGAAAAGGGCAGTACTTTTTTTTCTTTGTCTCTAGACTGATGCAGGCTTGAGGAGTGAGGGGTTTACTTATTGATATGGAGGAAGAAGATAAGGAAAGACTCACATACCTGTTCATGTTTTTTTTAATATCCTAAAGAAGGAAAAAAAGAAGAAGAAAGAGCTGAGTCCCATAATGCATTGCATCAGAGAGTGTGTCACAGGCTAACAGGGAGCATGCCTCTGCACCCCTGTCTGAGGCTGCAGAGGACTCTAAGACTGCTGTCAAAGGCATGAGGATGGAAGCTTTTGTCTAGCCTCTGGTGCTTACAGGGCAGGGGTTAAGTAGCCTGCCCCCCCAGTCACCCTCAGGCTCTTACCTGTGATCCCAGAGGTGAAACATCTGATGTTTGCTCCAAGACAAGAGGTAGGGGATGCTCCGGTTACACATGGGAGCCTTCAGGCCACGTTGCTCTCCCTGGCGGTGCAACTGTTTCTCTGAGGAGAAGGGCTGCCCTAGTGCCTTTTAGCAGCCTTCTCCTCCCCGAACTGTCCTCCCACCCTTCCTGCCGGTGAGCAGGCTGGCTTTTGGCCCCCTCCAGGGCCTGCCCACCGGCCATGTCTCGCCTGGGGCCACCAGCTCTTTCCCTCAGCTGTGACGCCCAAATGACCTCTAAGTAGGCACACAGCTTTGCTGCCAAACAGGAGATGCACGTTACTTCAGCCCAAAGGAGGCAATGGCGCTTTGCTCCCAGAAAGGGCCCAGGCCCAGAAGGAGAGACCCCAGGGCCCCCCCACAATTCCCCATCCCAGGATCACTGCGTTTCTTCACCATCACCCGTAGTGCCTCAGAGAGACTCTCTGCACGTCACAGGTTACCTAAACATCTTGTCCTTGTTGCTTGTGATCAGAGAGCTGGTTGCAAAATGATTTAAAAAAAGATTCTGTGCCAAGAGATCAAGTGCGCAGGAGGTGCTGCTCGATTTTTAAAAAACAAACCAGCCTCACATCCTTGGAATAGCTACAAATGATGTTCGCCATGGAGTGGACCACAGGAAGACCCTAAGGAGATCCCAGAAAATGCAGGCTTTTTTGTAGGCACACATATCCCACAACTCGCTTTTCTTTTCTTCCAAAAAAATTACCCCCTTGTTCATCATAGACACAAGTTATTCCCTCCCACTGCACCCTACCCACATATCATTCACAGCATGCACTCTTTATCAGCCTTAATCCACAGACCTCTAATTCAGTCCCATCACCAAAGCATCAGCCCAAGTACCCAAACACCCTTAAGAGAGAGCCCATATTTACACAACTGTACGTACTAGAGGTCTGCATGGCAGCCATACCCGAGGTGTCCCGATATGAACCTGAAGGAATGAGGTCATCCAGGCCAGCTTCTCAACAGCCTTCAGGTCAGGCTGAATGACCTGGAAGTACATCTGCCAACAGCAGAGTGCTATAATGTCATAGCATTCCACAATGGGAGGAGCTACAGAGTTCCACCTGTCCCTTGGAGAAGTCCAGAAGAGGCCAAGTTGAGCCAAAAAGCCACTCGTGTCATTGTCTCATGGAATGCCAATTTCACAGCATGCCATAAGAGGGGAATATTCTGGACAGTGGAACCCCACCCCCCAACTCCAGCCTACTAGCTTTGTTTCCTTTGTTTCCACCTACAGGGACCAAGGTCAGTGCCACGCCATACTGGGGAGTTGATGGGAGTCCTGCTCACCCTTGACCAATCACATGTATTGGCAAGTATGTTGCAACACTCATATTCAATACCTGAGAGCTCTCTGGAGCACCAATGGCCAAGGCCTATACCCCACTGCCAGGTTCAGGTCTAGGCCAGAGAGAATGAGAGACAAGAAATCTCCCTGTTGACAGCAAGTCTCACCTGCAAAAATTCACTTGCCGGCTGCTTACATTTTGCCTCCATCTCAGTGATCACATCACCAAGACGGGACAGCTCCTCTGAGAGTTTGGTGACCATTTCATCTTTTTGCCTTTCTATCTCTTTATCTATTTCTTCTAGTTGGGTCAGCAGGCGCTGTTCCTGATCTTTCAAAAACTGGTGCAGGTGTTCAAACTCAGACACAATTTCTTGTCTCTCTGTCTTGACCTTTTCCTGTAATAATCACAGGTAAGTTAGGGAATGAGAAAGTCAGAACCTTTTTTAAGTACATAAGGCAAGATATTAGAGTACCAACAACATATTAGCCAAAATAAGCTGCTTCTATTCAGAAAACTGGAACATGAGAATAAAGACTAGGGTGGGAAAAATGTAACCTCCAATGCCCCCCATCAGTTCCCCAATTTCCCCACCGTTTAAAAACTGTCATTATTTGGGGGCATTTTTTGTGCCAAAACCACAAAGAAAGCCCCTGAGAAGCATTAAAACAAATAAAAATATCCTCGTCCCACCCACGCAAGCACCCCCAAACCTTGTACTATCATCAACCTTGTACTAGTTGAGAGAAGAGACTGTGACCTTGTTCTACAAGGGGACTTGGGGGAAAACCACATAATTGCCCATTCTTGGTACAGATAGAGGACTAGCACAGACTAACAAGGACAGCAGAGTCAAAAGGATCAAAAGGCAGGTTGAAAGAAGGCATTCTTTGGAACTGTAGATGTGTGCACCCCATTCCAAGAGGACCCAGAGGGAAGAATGGTCAGTTCTTGTCTAGTGTCTGCAAGCCAGCTTCTGTAAATCCTGAACCAGGTAAATACTAAGCCTGGTTGGAGCTAACAGCAGCAGGAGAGAAGCAGGAAACTGCGCAACACCTCCTCTTGAGGGCTATTACCTGCAACAAACATCCCACTTCCCTGAAGTATGGGGCCCAGGCATGGACACAGCATGCTTTGGATGAAATCTGAATAGTTATCTGAACAGCTAACTAGCTGTCACACACTAAGCCACTAAGAGTCAAAGAATAAACAAAACAATGGTTTCCCTCTTCAAGCAAACTGATATAAATGGAATTTTTTGAAGAAGAATTTAAATCTGATTCCTCAAAAATAATGCAAACAACTTCTCTAATTTCTCAAACTACTGGTAATTTATGTAGGAAACTATTATTTTACCAGAGGTTTGCCACATCAGCTTATTTTCCGGAGCCTGTCCTGGCTCAACATAAAGCTTTTATTGCACTGCAAGACTAGGTGGAAAGTAAATATGCTTTAGATAAAATGGAGTGGGAGCATATGAGAAAGAGCAAATTAATAACTGACAAAAAGCCAAGCTTTACTAACAGCACCTACCATGTATTCCTGGATTTTCCTCTCTCCTGTCAGCTTCTGACTCCATAGTGTGTTCTTCTCCTGCTTCAGAATCTCTAGTTGTGCCTGAACCCGCTCCTGAGCAAATAGAAATGGCTTGAGATAGGAGGGAGGAGATTAGAGGTAGCAAAAGCATGGAAGTCTTAACATAGATATGAAAATACAGATGGGGACATTTTTTGTCCCAATTACCACTATAAACAAGACAACTTGGAGCTCAAAACCCTCAACCTATTTTTTTCTTCCCCCACTCAGAACCAAGACTGACCCCCCCCCCCGGCTTCTAAGACTTTATGTCCACTTGCTAGGTAGTTCACATATATAGTTAAATTACAAAATTAAATGCTTTCTTTTCTAAGAGAATTCCTGAACCTCAAGATACCAATTCTATAAGGATCAAATTCCACATCTATGTGTTGAGAAAAATGCACAAAACTTTAGTTAGTTCAGACACTGTGCAGCCACAGTTCTTAGCTTACTGCTGTTGAAAGGAAAAAAGTAAAGCCTGTTGTGGAGAACTGGTAGTTTAAAAATAAGTATAGGGCTAATTTTCTGTGGCAAAGGAAAAGGTCTAGGAAAAAATAATGAAGAAATAATACATAAGAAAGCTTAATTATCTGAAATGAGGAGTAAATATAGAAACAGTAGTTTTCTGATATCCAGGTTAACAGCGTGTGGGCAAGACAATACACTGTGCCAACAGAGTGGTAGAGTCTCCACCTTTGGAGATCTTTAAAGAGAGGATGGATGGCCATCTGTTGGGTGTGCTTTGATTGTGTATTCCTGCATAGCACATTGGACTGGATGGCCCTTAAGGTCTCTTCCAACTATTATTCTATGAGTTAAGGAAGACTGGGAAAGTGCAGTTCTCCCAAGGCCACCCAGTGATCTTCACATCTGAATGGGCTTTTCCAAGACCCATTTTAACTGCACCTAGTTATTTAAGGCAAACAGTATGGCCCAGTTGTTGCCTACGAAAACTGACAGGGTCTTTCAGTAAAGCTGGGACAAGCCACAGAGCTGATACAATAGAATTTTGGAAACAAGAAGGCAGAGAATTTCTTATTGGAGGGCACAGTTCAAGAATAGGGTTGACTTTTCTTTTGAGTCTGAAATGACAAATAGATGAGTTTTTGAAAACTAACTTATACACCTTTTTGTGAGCAAGATAAAAATATGTATGTATTTTGGCAAGAACATTTCAAATGAACCTAATTAACAAAGAGGAAAATAAACCCCTAAATCCTGTTTTTGCAGCCTGACTCTCCAGGAATATATTTCCTGGGGGGAGGGAGGGAGGGGTCCCGCTGTGCCACTTAACATTAAAAATGTGCTTTTTAAAACCAGAAGTGTACTTGGGAATGGAATTTCTGATTTTTATTTTTCAGATTATTGCCAACTCCCGCACGCCCTGGAAGGTCCTAGAGGCAGAAAGCTGGCCCTCAGATCTGTTGAAAGTACATGTGGATTAATGAGATAAAAAGAAAACAGGGCAAAAAAGCAAGCTAACATCGGTGCTTTAAAAGTTGCAGAGGTAGCTGTGTTGCTCACAAAATGAGGAAAAAAACAAAACAAAACTGGGTGGTTCTTTCACCAGGTCAACCGAAAAGTACAAAATACAACATGCTAGCTTTTAAAGTTCATAGAATTTTTCACCAAACTAAGATGATAAAGTAGCATGCAGAGGAAGGAAAGTGAGGATGTTGTGGTCACACTGGTTACATTTTTGCTCTGAGATGTTATAGGAAGTGTGTGTGAGATCACAGCTGACTGGGAACAAAGAGAGTAAAACAGTGTCAATAAAGTTGGCTGCTCTACTAGAAGGTACAAAGTACAAGCTCCTATAATGTATTTGTATTATTAAAGCTTGCATTCAAGGAAAAACAATTAAGATTATATTGAAAAGATGTTTCTCTTTTTAAAGAGATCAGTTTCCTGTGGATTTTACTTTACCACATCTATTTTCTATATTCAAGTATCTGGGGCTTCAAACACTGCTAGGAGGAAATAATTCTTAGAAATTGCTTGGTAAGCAGAGCTGCCTCTTTGGATCCAGAAGAATGAAACAGAAACAGGTATCACAATACTCTAGTGAACAGAAAGTAAACAAGGCGAAGAAGGGTTTTTTTTTAATAGTCTCTACCCGCTTTTGAGTAAGCCTGGTGTAGTGGTTCAAGCAACTTATGACTTTGGAGATCAGGGTTCAAATCCCTGCTTGGCATCGAAACCCACTGGGTGACCCTGGGCAAATCATGCTCTCTGAGCCTCAGAGGAAAGCAAAGGCAAACTCCACTAAGTGTGCTAAGAAAAACTCATAGGTTTGCCTAAGTCAGAAATGACTTGAAGGTACACATCCACAACCCTCTACTGAATGTTAGAATGGTTTGTTCCACATTTCTTTTTGAGGTTGCTAGGACGCCTATGTTTACAAACTTGTTCTCAACAATACAAGCTCTCTATCTGGTTTGACAGTCTATCAGTATGAAAAAACTCAAAGATAAGCAGTAACTGTAACCTAAAACCTCCTCCATATAATTTTCATCTCCCTTTTTAAACTCTGTATTACATCCAAGACTTTACAGGGAAGATGACTTCAGCTGGGAAATCTACCTGGCCGGATTGGTTTAAATCAACTACTGTACAATGCTAAATTTAAATCATCAGTTTAAATAAATGTTCCCACATTTAACAAATTATGCAGACTGTGCTGGAACCAGGCATCCAAGCGTCAACTCCCTTGACTACCACACCATTCTGCTAATTTTTCTTTTTAAATAAATAAATTCTTTAAAAGCTTGATTTTTATTTAGGAGTAAAAAGAATGTACACCATTTAAAAAAACTTTAATCACTAAATTGAGTCTGCCAAATTTTTACTCATGGGCAACAAAAATACAAGTTTTCCTACTTTGTACACATGACTGTAGATAACTTAATGGACCAGTCTCAAACCATCATTAAATCAGTTTTATGAGACTATCACTTAGCTAATGTTTGCAGTGTGATTTAGTTTTGTCTGTTACAGTAAGCAAGAGTCATATTGATTTAAGTTTTAAAAATCCAATTTAATTTTTAAAAATCCATTTTTATATATCCTGAAAGCTACAGAGATTATCCTGAGAGGATAGGAAATTGTGTGACCCCCTTCAGTTTGGAACATTTTCACCCAGGACACAAGAGCCAGCTACAAAATCTCAAATATAAATAAATAAATAAATAAATAAAAATCATGATGAGATGAGAATAGACTATGGGGTAGATAGAGAAAGTGAAGTGTCCCATGTGAGCAGACTCCTCCATTACTGAGGAGAAATCAGTCTTCCCAAAAAAGGCTCTCTCATGTTCAACATGTCCTCAGAAAAGCAATTTAATTTAAGAGGTAAGCTACTTAATTTAACCAGTAAGCCAGTATTACTACTGCTGACACAGATGCCATTGGTGGCAAATGCACAGCAGAGACTACTGCTGCTAGGTAGCCTGACCATGGGTAGATTGGTAGCCCACCACCATATTGGTATGTAGTACTACCTGGACAAATAGGGCTTAATTCCCTTACTGTGTAGCATAGCTTATTACGAATAATTTAGAGACACATTAACATAAACCTGCACCTTCACATTTGAACAATTAACCTAGAATTACTAAGATATTTGGACTCTAATCCTATTCTATAACATTTAAATGGCAGTAACTCTACTTCAAAGTAAGGAACTGGCAAAGCCCTCTGAGTATGCCTTGCCTAAGAAAACCCTATGAAATTTAGCCAAAAGTGGCACTGAAGGTCCTAGAGATTCCTAGAGAGAACACTCCATTAGGCATTTGTAGCTCCTTCAGCGCAATTCTATGGTCAATGTCTGGCAGATGTTGACCACATAGTTGCAGTGGAGGACCTAGAGATTCCTAGAGGTGTTCTTTCAGAGAAAAGCATAGTGGTGTTGTTATCTGCAATTTTTCCACATTCACAGGGGTCCTGTGCCCCTAACCCCAGTGAATGTGGAAGGACAAGTGGATTTCCTCAGATGCATTTGGTGGAGTGGAAGCCAGGCACATATGGGGATGCCCTAAATTAGGGGTAGGCAACCTTTTTGAGCCGGGGGCCGGGTTGCTGTCCCTCAGACAATTGGGGGGCCGAAGCACCAAAAATAATAAATAAATAAATAAATAAATATTAAAAAAATTAAAAATTAAAAAAGTATGCATGCACACTCTCTCAGCCCCAGAAAAGCCATGGCAAAACCCCTGTGGAGATTTTGCCAAGAAAACCCCAAGAACAAGTAATAATAACAATAATATCATCATGGCGGGCAGAGGCGGTGGCAGGGGGTGGCGGCAGGAGCAGCCTGGGGCCGGTCCAAAGGGCTCAGGGGGCCGCATCCAGCCCCCGGCCCTTAGGTTGCCTACCCCTGCCCTAAATCATTAAGGTTTGACCTGTCACTTCATTTCCATACACAAAGGATTTGTAATT
>CM034703.1:316361387-316375670 GCA_020142125.1 Phrynosoma platyrhinos
TACATTACCCATCCAAGCTTGCTGGAGGATAGTGGGAGAGGCAGTCCCTGACCAAGCTCGCTGGGGATGCTGGGAGATGCAGTCCCCCCGAAAAGTACTGTTTATCCCATCTCTGCTGGGAAACCAAGACTAGCGGGGTTCAAAACCAGGCAAGCAAGCCCCCTGCTCCCTGGGCGAGGAGGACGAGTGCTGGGCGCTGCGGTGCCTGACCGACCTTGTAGTCCTGGGCGGCCTCCTCGATGGGGAGCATGGGGTGGGCCTTGTGGGCGCGGGACTCGCGGCAGATGACGCAGACGGGGGCCTCGTCCTGCTCGCAGAAGAGCTTGAGGGGCTCCTGGTGCTTCTGGCAGAGGCGCTGCCCGGCCGCCAGCGAGGAGGCCGCCTCCAGCCGCAGCCGCTTGGCCACCTCCACCACGTTGCCCAGCTCCCGGTTGGGCCTGAAGCTCCGCTTCCGCGACCAGCGCCGGCACTGCGGGCAGGAGGTGTTCTCGTCCTCCGAGCGGCCCCAGCACTGCGCGATGCAGGCCTGGCAGAAGTTGTGCCCGCAGTCGATGGAGACCGGCTCCCTGAAGTAGCTCAGGCAGATGGAGCAGGTGATCTCCCGCTGGAGCGTCTCCAGGGGGCTCTCCGAAGACGCCATGGCGGGAAAGGAGGAAGGGAAGGAAGGACGCGGGGAAGCCTCCGCCTCTTCCTCTTCCGCTTGGCTTCCTACCGGAACCCCATTGGCTGACAGGGAGAGGGAGGGAGCCAATCAAGGGGGGCATGCTCCCTCCCCCAAAAAAATCACCCTCGTCCCTCCACGTTTGCAGCTTTGACTTATTATTATTATTATTATTATTATTATTATTATTATTATTATTATTATTATTATTATTATTATTATTATTATTATTATTATTATTATTATTATTATTATTCCGCCCCTCTGCAGAGCTATTCACGGGTTTTATTAATATGTTCTCTCTAGGAATATCTAGGTCCTCCAGCACAACTCTATGGTTAACGTTAACCCTAAGTCACACTGAAGGACCTAGAGAGAACACTCCTCTAGGCATTTGTAGCTCCTCCAGCGCAATTCTATGGTCAATGTCTGGCAGATGTTGACCACCGAGGTGCACTGGAGGACCTAGAGATTCCTAGAGAGGCGTTCTCTCAAGTAAAAACATACGTGTTTTTGTTATTTGCGGTTTTTCCACATTCACAGGGGTCCTGTGCCCCTAACCCCAGTGAATGTGGAAGGATGAGTGTAAAACACAGTGGGGCCTCCACATTCACTGAGGTTAGGGGCTCAGGAGGACCCTCCCTTGTATGAGGGGAGACATGCAAATTTTAAAAAAACCCACCAAGTTTTTACCTCAGAGAGCACCTCTAGGAATCTCTATCTCCTCCAGAGCAACTCTGTGGTTAACATCTGCCATATTTGACCATAGAATTGTGCTGGAGGACCTACAAGTGCCTAGAAAAGTTCTCTCTAGGTCCTTCAGCACAACTCTATGGTCAACAGCCTTATATGTGGGAAAACATGCAAATAAAAGAATGTGATATTTTTACCTCAGAGAACACCTCTCTAGGAATCTCTAGGTCCTCCAGAGCAATTCTATGGTCAACATCCATTGGAAGACGGTGGTAGAATTGTGTTGAAGGACCTACAAATGCCTAGGGGAGTTTTCGTGGTTTTTTCAGGCTGTAAGGCCATGTTCTAGAACAGGGGTAGGCAACCTTTCCCCTTTAAGGGCCGAGGGACTTCAGCTCCCAGAATCCCAGGAGCTATTGGCCAACATGGGACTATTGGCCAACATGGCTGAGGCTTCTGGGAGTTGAAGTCCCTCGGCCCTTAAAGGGGAAAGGTTGCCTACCCCTGTTCTAGAAGAAAGAAAAGCTGAACAGGAGCACCATTGCGGTGCTGCATCTAGGCCTGGCATGAGACATTTTGCTGCATGAAGTGAAGATGTTCCCACCCCATCGTTCCATGTGTAGGTGGCATAGGGACATTCTTGCCTGTGTACTATAGGCATTATTGCCAGCCCAAAGTTCATGACTGGTTGATACCTCAAATGTTTCCAGAGATGCTGATGGGTATTTCTTCCACTAACTTTTTCTGTCATATGGGTTTTCACACGGTTGGCTGAACAAATATTCAGTACGTTGTATGTTCCAAATATGTTCCCATTAATGCAGTAGCTTAGCAGTTCGAAAGCATACCAATGCAAGTAGATAAATAGGTACCACTTTGGTGGGAAGGTAAACAGTGTTCTGTGCACTCATGCTGGCCCCATGATCACAAAGTAGTCTCCGACAATGCTGGCTCTTCGCTTAGTAACAGAGATAAGCACCACCCCCTATGGTCGGACACAACTTCACAACAGGGAAAACCTTTACCTTTACCGTTTTAGCTCTAATACAGAATGCCCCTATTACTGACTCTTTTCTCGCTGTCTTTAATACCATCAATTGAGGGATTAAAAGCAGGTTCTCATGAACCACATCTGATTATTTTATTTATGTCCAAAGTGCTTATAATCCTCACATCCATCTTGTGTGTAAAGTCAACCTTATTCTCATTTTACACATTGACACAGAAACAATTTTACACATCAACACAAAGACAAAATTGGCTCCTAAAAATTTCCCACCATGGCCAC
Organism: Phrynosoma platyrhinos; assembly: GCA_020142125.1. Lineage (NCBI taxonomy): Eukaryota > Metazoa > Chordata > Lepidosauria > Squamata > Phrynosomatidae > Phrynosoma > Phrynosoma platyrhinos. The sequence continues at coordinate 316,364,030 of CM034703.1, forward strand.
AACAACATGTTTTGCACAGAAAGTGAAATTCAACATATCATATGTTATCTGACATCCAATAAGGACAGGAATGCTTTGGAAATAACAACCACAACAATCAATGGCCTGGAACAAGCCCTCTATGACAGTGGTTCCCAATCTTTTGTCCTCCAGATGATTTGGACTTCAGGTCCCATAACTCCTGACTGTTGGCCAAGTTGTCTGGAGCTTCTGGGAGCTGAAGTCCAAAGACAAATGGAAGACCAAGGCTTTGTGAGGGAAAATTCACAATGTTTGGGGCTGCTTGGCTCAGTAAAAGAGATATGGCAGAAGTGTATACCGTTATGCATAGTGTAGATAAGTGAAGGGATTGAATCTTCTACAACTCAAGGTCATCCACTAAAGTTGAATGACAGAAGATTCAGGACAGAAACAGACAAAAGTAAGTACTTTCCTGTACCATGTCAACCGTGAAATTCAATGCTACAAGATGTAGTGATGGCTGACAAGCAGGACAGCTCAAAAGGGGATTGGAAATACTTATAGGGGAGGGAACTATTAGTGGCTGCTAGTCATGATAGTCCTGTGTTCCCTCCAGACATAGTGCATCCTCCTGAATCAGTTACTGTGGTGCAGGAAAGTGTTGTTGCATTCAGATCTTGCTTATGGGCTTCCCATAGTTTGGCCACTGTGGGAACAGAAAGTTAGACTACTTTAGGTCTGATCCAACATGGCTCTTACATTCTTAAGCAGTTTGTTTTTACCATGTGATCTGACTTCACCATGAACCTGAGAAAGTAGACTCAAGTCTCCGAAAGCTCGTGCTACAGTTTCTTTCTTTCAGTTAGTTTCAAAGGTGCTACAAGATGCTTTTGCATACTGGTTTTCCAGTTTTCCAACAATTAATACTGTTATTCCACTCTCAGCCCTCCGAGACACTGTGATTTACAATATTTAAAAAACACAAACATACATTAAGACATGAATTATATTAGTCACTACAAAAGAAGAAAAACAGTTAAGACATCACAGATGAAAAACAAAGCAAGTCAGTAGTACGCAAACTACCTACAAGCTTAGCCTTAGCAGGCAAAACCCAAGGACCTTGCTACAATCTGGCTTCTAAATCAGAATGGACACCAAGCTGAGTGACCCAGCAAGACAGCCCCTGTCCTGCATGAACTGCTGTTTGAGTAAACTAGGTGGTCTAGGTCCATTCTAGCCACATGCCCACACTGGCACCACCCACAGCCAACATTGCATGCACACAATTGCATTATCTTGACTCACTACAAAAAATCTAGAGCAGAATGCCATTAATATTTGGTTCAGTGCTTACAGCCATTAATGCAGATCAGAACCCACTCTTAATTTGGCAGAACATGCACTAAAAGGGTGTTTTGTTTGTTGAAATCTCTTCTGATTTTGAGTATAATATAGAGTGGTTAAAGGTGTTTAAGGGGTGACTAATCTGCCCTAAGTGATTCTTCAGCACAACTTGTAAAAGTGACTTGTTTAGCTTGCACAATCCCCCACCCAGAATGGCCAGTCTTACTCAGATGAAAGTCCAATTTGTGATGGCCTCTTAGCCATCAAGGGTCAGCTGGGCAAGCAAGACTTTAAAAAAGGGGTATACTCTCTCCCCATAGAATGAAGCTGAGGGGAAAATGAAAATGGAATCCTTGGTATCAGCATTGAAAAATTCCACCTGCCCTTTTTCATAGTCCAGAGAAACCCGGATCCTTCTGGGAGTGGAGTTGAGGGGCAGAGGTGTCAGAGGGGTAGTGAGAGCTTGGTATTGGCCAAAATCACCTTGCAGGGCCCAAATCCCTTCCTCAGGAGTGAGTTTCAGCTCGATCTTCCTCCTCACAGAGCCTCGAGCCACACCTACAGCCCATATGCCTCCATCTTCCACGTTGACTTCCCAGTAATGCCTCCCGGAATCGAACCCTTCACAGCCCAGCACGCAGCAAGAGGACTTAAATCGCTTTGGGTTATGGGGCAGGTCCATCCTGGTGACATCCCATCGGGCGCTTTTTCGATCCTCAGAGATTATAACTTGGGGGTTTGCTGTTTCTGTGTCAAGGGTTACATTCACTGCAGAAAGGAAGAGAGAGAAAAGGGATGAGAACACTGGGAAGAAGATGCATTTTATATTTTTCTCTGTAGTTGTTGTTGTAGTTGTTTATATAATTATATATAGTAACAACAACAAAATTATTATTATTATTATTATTATTATTATTGCCACCGCCACCACCATCATCCCACCTTTCCCCAAGGCTCGAGGTGGGGTACAACACATAAAACCATTTAAACACATTAAGTTAAAACACATGAACATAAGACACATTAAAATCATCCAACATAAAATTAAAAATATAAAATATAACATTTCAAAATTTACAGTTTAAAATTGACTAGGGTCCAAAACACACTGCAGAAATAGCCCAATTTCAGACCGCTTTAACTGCCCTGGCTCAGTGCTAAGTGGTAGTAACAGTAAATGATGGACTAACAGAACTAATTCCAATTTCTAGAGGTACAAGGCAAGGCTGCCCTCTTTCCCCAATTTTATTTGCAATAATTATTGAAATTTTAGCAAATGGTGTTAGGGAAGATGAAAATTTGGATGGAATTGGGATTAGAAAATTAAATTAGATAAGCTTATTTGCAGATGATCCACTTAAAGATTCATTTAAAAAAATGGGCAAAGTAAGACGACACTTAAAGGAGTTTGAGGAAATGTCAGGCCTACGAGTAAACTGGAATAAATCAGAGTTAATGCTGTTTAATTATACAAAAACAGAAGAATAAGATTTCCTAAAGGATCTAACTATCTTAAAATGATAGATATTAAATTAAAAGATACAATTAGATATTTAGGAATAAATATTACAAAAGATTTACAAAAATTAGAGGAACAAAATTATAATAAATTAAGGATAGAAATTAAAAGGAAAATAGAAGAATATAAAAATATTAAATTATCATGGTTTGGAAGAATAGCATTAGTAAAAATGAAATTTTTACCTAACATAATTTTTTTGTTCAGGATGTTACCAATAAAAATATCAGATGCAGAAATAAAAAACTAGCAAATATTAGTAAATAATTTTTATAACGGGAATAAAAAAGTGAGGATTAATAAAATATATTGGTATAAACCCCAAAAAGATGGAGGCTTGGGTCTCCCAAATTTAAAATGGTACTATAGCGCAAATCAACTAAGATATATTATAGATGGAATTATAGAGAAAGGGGCGTTAGATTGATTAGAGACAGAAACAACAGAAATAGAGAAAAAAGTGGAAAATATACATTTTTAAGGACCTGACCATGAAAGAAATCAAAGAAATAGAAAACCCCTTTTTAAGGAATATATTAGAGATTTGAAAAAAAAAATATAAAGAAAAATTAATGCCAGCTATCTCCCCATTAACACCAGTTGTAATGATAAAAAACTTTATAATAAATTTAAAGGAAGAAATAGGGAAAGAGTTAAGGAAGCAAGAAATATATAGGATAAAAGAATGGATAAAGATAATGAAGGATAAAGGAAAGATAATAGGAGAAATTACAAAGTCTAAAATTAACTTGGTTTAATTGTATTCAATTGGAACAATGGACAAAAAATTGGAATAGGAATTTAGAGAATACACAAAATTTGAACAAATGATTAGACAAAGAGATAGTATGGAGGTAAATGAAACTTTGAAAGGTGTTACAAGTGAAATATACAAATTACTATTAAAATATATTGAGAAAGAAGAATATCTTAGGATAATATGGGAGGAGGATTTAGCACAAATAATAAACGTTCAAGAATGGGGAAAAAATTGGAATCAATGCCATTTATAAATGTATCCATATCATAAATTAATATGGAGATGGTATTTAACACCAGTAAGGTTAAGTAATATAAATAAGAATTATTCAAGGTTATGTTGGAGGGGATGCCAAGAAATTGGTACATATATTCATATGTGGTGGGATTGTAGATTTGTAAAGAAATTTTGGCAATTAGTATTTAAAGAGATAAAAGAAGTAACAGAACATGATCTAGAATTTTGTCCAGCATTATTATCTATATATGACAAGATTAACTGTACTCAAGCTAGAAAGGATTTAATTACAGGACAATAGGATTAAAATAGAAGGAATAGAAAATAAGTAACATGAGGGAAGTAATCAAACATCAAAGATATAGAGGATGGTAGAGCACACATTAATCTAGCTAGAGTTTTAAAAATGTGAAGATGGAATCTAGTAAAAAAAAAAGGACAAGCTTCAAAAAGAAAATGTGATTACAGGAAGTCAACACAATTAAATAACAAGCTGTTACTCAGTGGGAAGGAAGTTAGTAAAGGAATGGATGAGAGAAGAATGTGAAGAAGGTAGGAGTAAATGAATTAGAAAGTAGGTGAATGTGGGAAGGTGAGAATAAGTGGTAGATGGAGAGAGAGGTGTGGTGCGAAGGAAGAGTGGGAAGACAGGCAGATGAGGATTGGTTAGGATAAGAAGGTAGAAAGGGAATAGTGAAGGAGAAGAGAATAGAAGGAGAGAAGAAAGATAAAGGAGAGGAGTAAATGAGAAGATAGGGAATGGCAAAGAGCTAGTTGTAAGTGGGTGATAACAGTTTGGACAAGCACTAAAGGAAAACAGAGATTGAAGGGAAAAGAAGTAGCAGCAACAGGGTGAAGAAAGGTGAGTAGCAACAAAAAGTAACAAGATGTAAGGAAGAACTGACTTATTGAATAATTAATGTTTATTTCAAGATTACATGCATATTGACAATGTATATAAACAAATATTCGTTTAGTATTTGTTTATTTATTTAGTATTTATTTTCCCCTATAACTAGACATTTCAAAATATAAATATACTTTTCTTTCTTCTTTGTACAATTTAAAAAAAAAATGGAATGTATATGCAGAGAAATCGAGAATTGATGTAGTGCCAAACGATAAGATAAGAGTTTGTATGATGTGTGATTTTAATTTTTCTTTTTAATAAAAAAGAAAGGACTTGATTACAAATTTATTAACAGCAGCAAGATTAATTATAGAAAAAAAGTGGAAAGATCAGGGAGATCTACAAATACAAGATTGGTATAAAGAGATATGTCAAATAGCATTTAATGACAAGTTAACTTGTGGAATTAAGATTAAAAAAATGAATAATGAAGAAAAATTATTTCAAAGCAATATGGAAAATATTTGTACAAAAGGCTTTAGTAACGGAGGGAGGTGTTTCACCTCCACAGGAAGAGTTACAATTTTGGAGGGGAGAGTAATATGAATATACTAGGCTCTGGTGATAGGGAGCACTTGGGGAAGGGGAAAAAATAAAGAAAAGAAAGAGAGAGACAGAAACAAAAAGGAGGAAAAATGAATTAGGGATAAATTAACAGTATTATACCTTTGTGGAATTGTGAAAAGTATATGGTGAAAAGAAGACAGTAAGAAGAATGAAGATATTAACAATTTTATGTGTTTTTTTAATTTACTGATTTAATCAATATTAAATGGTTTGATATGAATTAGATTTAGATAAGGTAGCAAAGAATGAATAATTAATGTGATTTACCATATATATGTGGAATACTATGTAAAGGCTTTTTTAAAATATTAAATATTAAATAATATTTTAAATATTATTGTACGTAGATTATAATACTAATATAAAAAAAATTAAAAAAGAAAAAAAAGAATACCTAGCATACAAACAAGAGAGACCATATATGTTAATATAAACAGACCATATTTTCAGAAATAAATTTTCTTGAAATTTAAAGCAGTAACATCTTCTGACCATCAAACAACAGATAGCAAATGTTAATCTTTCCATGCTTGGAACTCTTTCCACAACAGTAAAAACACATGTGATCCAACAGCATTGTTAAATCCCTAATTTAGTTTATTGAAAATCTATGTGGCAGAAATGGGGAACACTGGGAGACTCTTCAGATGTTGCAACTACCATGATTCCTCCAGCAATGGCTATTCTGTTTAGGAGTAATGAGAGTTGCAGTCCGAGGGCCATGTGTTATACAAACCTGCTATACAGAATCACAGATTTGGAAGAGAACACAAAGGCCATCTAATTCAATCCACAATGTGCAGGAATATACAGTTAAAGCACTCATGAAAGACATCCATTGCAACCTTTGTTTAAAGACCTCCATGTGGAATAGGCATAAACCATATCGTACTTTTGCAAATATGCTAAAAGTTCTACTACCATTTCTAAATGTAGCAAGCAAGACAGAAGCTGGCCAGACGTTTCTGCATCTACATAATTATTTCCTTATAGAACTAAATATATATGAACATTTTTTCAATTATTTTCACCAGATATTTACCCCATTCTGTTCCCAGTTCTGATGGCAGAGTGGCTGAAAGGAAGAAGATAAAAGACACATTTTGAAGAGAAACAGAACTGTTAGAACTCAATGAAATGTTGGAATGAAATTTATTACAGTCAATGACCAGCATAAAACAATATAAAACGGTACAATATTATACAATGCCCAATAGAAAAACAATGCAAGCAGTACAATACAAATACAAATAGTTAAAATAAAGCTTGGAGGCTATAAACTGGCTATAAACCCTGGCAAAGGGTCAATCCAAGGCAGTAAGGTTTACCTGATATTGTTCATAAGACTGATGCTATAAGACAATGATGGGGGGGAAAAGAAGCAGCATGATGTGTGAAATTATACTTCAAATAGAAGAAATCAATAGGATAAAAATTAAAAATTAAGACACCATTAGAACTCAAGAATGCCTGTAAACCACTTCTTCTGAATTCCAGATTTGCGTGAGACAAACTGTGATTACATGACAAGAAAAAGCAGTCTGGAAAATTTACATTTTGGACCACAACTCCCAGAATCCCCCACCAACACAGCCATAGGACGACTCGGGGAGGGGTGTGTAGAGGGTTAACTTCTTTGGGGAAAGTGTTTTTCCAAGCACTGAAAAACATTTATAACACTAGTTTCCCCCTTCCCTGTATACCTAGCATGAAAGCTTAGAAACATTTCATTTGGATCAGGTTAAAATATTGAAATTTCATCCTAGAATTGCTTTTCGAAAATGGTTTAACAAAGAAAAAGTTGAAAGAAAATAAAAAATGGAAAGCAAGGTAATTATCCAGAATCAAGTGTATATTTCTGCTTCCGATACTGTTTTAAGTCATTGTAAATGTAAAGTATGGACAAACTTCATGGTATTTACCACTACAAATTACTACAGATAATAATTATTTTCAGTATGCTTGTTTGTACTCTACCTTGGCTCCTTGAAAAATATGTTTCACTGACATTTAACATTTTTTTAAAAAATCCAACTTTTCAGTGATCTGGGACACCAACATCTGATATATTTATTTTACTAAATATTTTTGTTGTTGTTATTAACTGCCTTCGTGTCAATCTCAACTCCACAAATTCTTTTGGCAGTAGAAAAACTGATTAAACTAGATTAAATTGCCATTCAGTGATTAAATGGCTGGCCCCCTCCCTGCTTTTCTTTCATCAGCAGGCAAAGCTCTTTTTATTTCACCAGGCTTTTAATGTGTAACTGCACCAGGGAGGCTTTTTCATTGGGCATGTATATGTGTTTTATTTAGCTTTTCACTTTTGTATGTTTTAAAATTATTTTATATTATTTTAATTGTGACTATTTTAATAATAATAATAATAATAATAATAATATCATCTTAGAATAGAATAATTTTTTAACTGTTTTAAATTTTAATAATGTAATGTTTTAATCGTTTGAATTGTTTAATCATTTTTCAAACTTTGTATTTTTAATGTTTCAAACTGTTTTAACTTAGACTGTTTTAAATTTTATTGGCTGCCTTGAGTCCCTATACCAGGAGGGAGGCAGGAGATAAACAGAATCATCACCATCATCATCATCATCATCAGCAGCAGCAGCAGCAGCAGCAGCAGCAGTAGCATCTTACCCACTTCTCCCCAAGGCTCAAGGCAGGGTACAATATAGATTAAAACACATAAATCAATGTATACATTAAAACACATAAACATAGGACACATTCAAATTATCCAACATAAAATTTAAAATAAAACCAGTTTTAAATTCATCATTTAAAATTGACTGGGTAGGCCTGCCAATTTCCTGCTGTGAGCTGCACTGGGTCCCACTCTGGGAGAAAGGCAGCATATAAATGAAATGAAATTAGTTAATTAATTAATTAATTAATTAATTAAACTGTATGTGTTCATTTGTCTCCACTGGGTGTCCAAAGGCTGGGAGTAGGTGTCTATCAGAGCACACAACTATTAATTTAAAAATGCCCTGATTACAAGTGAACTTCTGGTCTTGCTAATTTTCCTGTCTTCTCCTCCTGCAGACCTTCCACTCTACCTCTAGAGTACCCTTGGAAACTGCTTAGCAGTACCCACGCAGTAACTTTCTGTTTCAGGTGTCACTTGTAACTTCACAAGCATACTGTCAGTTAATTTTAATTATGATCTTGCAAATGTACAAAAGCTTGGATGTTTTGCTTGCAATGGTCTTTGGACTACCTTTGAAGTTCTTTATGATTTCTGTGAGTGCACTGTTCTTTTCAGAGAATTCGCTTAGTCTCTTTTCTATCTTGCATGGCATCTCTTTCAGTGGCTGAAATGGGTCCTTATCAAACCTAGAGGGAAAACAATTATGTTCATTTTTTACCATTTCACTTGTATCAGACAGTTACGTTTCGTGTTGCAACTGCATGTTAATGTTGTAAGCCACCCCGATTGCTCTGCAGAGGGGCGGGATATAAATAAATAAATATTATTATTATTATTATTATTATTATTATTATTATTATTATTATTATTATTATTAAGGCTGAATGACTTCTGGGTCTGGAAAAAAAGAGGCCAGTGCTGAAATGGAGCCAGAATTAATCAAAACTTTTCAGTTTCTCTCCCAGAACACTTGGTGTATTAAGCAAATACTTAAAAGTATAACTCGTAAGGAAACACCTCTCTCTCTGTCTGACAATAAATTCAACTGTACATGTATAGTGTCTCTGTTTTAGAGGAGTGACTGAGTTAGAGACTCACTCTCCGTGTTACTTGTTCTGCTCTAAGCACTCCTCCTTTGGTTGGCTCCAGCAAATCTCAAATGACTTAAGTAACAGGTACATGGATATGAAAAAATCTGTTTCCATCAATAACCTCAAATAAGTTATAGAGTTTTTCTCCCATATCATAATCATCACTGGATCTCAAAACCCAAGTAAAATGTACCCTTTCCCTCTCTGGCAAATTAAAACGTCCTGTTTGAAACACTGTATTTAGCACTCTGTCTCAAAAAAAAAAAGTCTGACACAGCCATTTTAAAATTAACTAATTAATTAAGCTATATTAAGCATCATATTTCCGCACTCTCTTTGCTTATACCTGAGCAAACACAGTACTAGCCTTTAGTGTGACTGCTGGTGTGGTATTATAACTGTTCTGTGAAATGTGTTAACACATGTGTTGTTGTCCCAGCTTTTTTTTTCTATGCCAAGAAAGGGGGGAAGCAGACGGAGGCGCCGGAGACGCCACCGGACGGAGCGCCGCGGGACCGCAGCCTTCGCACCGCGGCGCTCCTGCGGCGTCCCTGGAAGGAGCGCTAAATCAGTGCTCCTTCCACAAGACAGGGAAAGTGCGCCCTAAAAGCATAGGGTGCACTTTCTCTGCCTTTTCCACCGCAGCGCGTGCGGACGCTGCAGCAGGAGGTTGTCCCCGGAGCGCCGGCCGTGCGGAGGGCCGGCGGCTCCAAGGACGACCTCGGGAAGAGGAAGAGGCACTGCGCGTGCAGCTGCCCCTCCTCTTCCTTGCCTCGAAGACGACTCAATTAGTCGTCTGCCGAGGCCCAAAGTTTCTGGATTTTCGGTCACATGTATAGCTATTAAGAGCACAAATCATCTTGTCTATTTAAAATAGGAGTGGACAAACTGTGGCCTGTAGCCTGCATGCAGACCTTGGGGCCTCAAACTGTGGCCTCTGGACCCTTCCCCATTTTACAAAAAATCCCTGGGCAATTGTTCAAAAAAACAACCCATGGCTTAAAACCATGCCCACCAACACCCTACATACCTTGGGGGGGGGGACCAGAAGCCCCACAAAAAAGCAGGTGAAAATCAGAATCAGAAGTGACACTGTTTACTTCCTGTTTCTATTTTGTTTATGTTTTTTTAAACATTCTCTCTCGTGTTTTTTCTTTCTTTCTTTCTTTTTTTGGTTGTTTCCAGGGATTTTGATGATGTGGGAAGGGGGAGCTTGAGGGCGAGGGATCAAACTCACTGCATTTTCCAGTTGTTTTCAGCCTCTGGGTTCTTGGTGGATGCCCACCTTTAGGTTAGACGAACCCATGTTCCAAATCTGTTCAGTATTTCTACAGGCAAAACATGGGGACCAGAAGGAATCAGGGCAATCATCAGGGAAGTGACATCTCAGGTTGGGAGGCAATGGAGCCACATACCTGCTCAGTGTGTTTCTGATATCCTAAAGAGAAGAGAAAAAGAAATATAACGGGGGTGAGAAAGACAGGAATTCATCACAATGAAAGTATTCTCATTATAGGCACTTTTATCTGAGAAAAAGAGATAGGAGTAAATGCTTTCAATCACTGTATACCTTCTAATTATAAGATGAGGGGGCTGGTGAGATACACCAGTGGGAAAACACATGACTTGGAATGAAAGAATGTGAAAATATCCACATTTGCCATGAGTGGGAAGGAGTAGGCACCAAAGAGAAGTCAGTCCAAATGGTGTGGAAAGCTAACTTGAGCATTTCTTTATCCCATCCCACCCCATAAAACCAAAAACCAGTAAGCATTTTATTGTTGTTGTTATATACCTGCAAGACAGTTCCAACCTATGGTGACCCTAAAGCAAACTTATCACAAGGTTTTCTTGGCAAGATTTGTTGAGAAGGGGGTTGCCATTGACAATGTCTTCCTCTGATTTCTGAGGCTGAGAGAGTGTGACTTGCACAAGGCCACCCAGAGGGTTTCCAAGTGAGGATTCAAACTCTAGTATCCAGAGCCGTAGAGCAATGCTCAAACCACTACACCACACTGGCTCTCCAGCCAGCAAGCACTATCATAGCTCAATCAAAGTCTAAACAGGAAAGCCAGCTAAAGCAACTGGGATCACTCCATTCCCAAGAGACCTTTTACTAAATTGGTTGTGCCAACAGAAATAGTCAAAAGAGTATCTAACCCTTGGCTCAGTCATTAATCAAAATTGAGGCTATAGTGAAGAAATCAGACTAGTGCTTAGAAAGGAACTAGAGATCTTCAAGTGTAAGGATATTTCATTAAATGCCAAAGTCAGAATCATCAATGCCATATCATTTCCGATTTCTACATATGGTTCTGAAAGCTGAAGAATGAAGAAAGATGACATAAAGAGAATCACTTAATTTGAAATGTGGTGATGGAGGAATGTTCTGCTGATACTAAAGACTGCCAAAAAGACAAATGAATGGTGACAAAGGGAAATCCAGCTTGAACTCTTCTTAGAAGTCAAAGTTACTAACTTGCGGGTATTGTATTTTGGACATATTATGAGACAATATAACAGGGGTTGTCAACCTACGGCCCGCGGGCCGGATCCGGCCCAGAGAGGCCTTGTTACC
>CM034703.1:316415986-316430614 GCA_020142125.1 Phrynosoma platyrhinos
GTTTCTAGTCCTCATGATTGCTGGAGTGGGGTAGTGGAGGACTGTGATGTGGACATTTTTAACTGAGGTTCAAGCTGTACATTAGTATATAATTCTATTTTTTTCCAGCCTGTAGAAGATTTCATCTTCTTCAGCCCATACAGGCACAAAAGGAAATGGAGCTAGAGTCTTTTAGTCACTTAGTGATCCTTACTTTTATACCAGCAGTGTGTGGGGAAGATGGAAAATACTCATTCTTTGGGCAAATTCAAAGTATATTGCTTTGGCATGATTGCTGCTGTTTCATGTTTATGTATCCAACCCACACTTACAATGCCTACAAGCAGAAACCACCTGGACCACGTTCTCAGTGGCTGTTAGTTTACTTTTAACTGCCATTTAAATGTCTTAAACTTTGGCCTCCAGGTGTTTTGGATTTCAGCTTCCAGGATCCATGACATTTGATAAAACAGCTGGAGCTTCCAGGAGCTGAAATCCAAATCTAAAATCCAATCTAAATCTGGGTATGGGCTGTTAGCTGGAAAACAGTTGATATTCAACAAATTCCGTCACTGTAGAATATGACCATTGAATGTCTCTGCAGTGGGATAATACATTTCATCTGTTACAGTGTAAGTCTATTTGGCCAGTCTTGCATTCTCTCTTTTTAGGCCTAGCATTCACCATTATTTATTATTTCACTAGCCACATGTTTCATGATGGGTAGGATTTGGGTAGAAAATGCTCTCTTTCCAAAAAGGATCTCAAGAAAGGTTGTAACATGCACCCACACACTCCAAACCCAGAGTCACTTAGGAAAGCTTGCTGCATCACATCCCTTCAGGCCCAGAGCCATGTCTTTCTTTTCATTGTTGACTTAAGTCAAATGTTCATGTTTCCAATCAAATGTCCACGCTTCCTTTCAAATTTAGTGTGAAATGTTAAAAGAACTGTTAAGCTACAACAAAAATATTTTCTGTCATGAGAATGGGCATAACTAGTACCATATTATTTTATTTCAGCAAAATGGGTTTCAAATTGCTGTTCCAACTTTCTAAACTGGATTCTAGGATTGCTTCTAGACTGCTTTTAGGAATTTTAAAATAATATTTTAATGTGTTTTAAAATGTTTTTGCCTTTTTATTGATTTAATCAGTTTGTATTTGTTCATCATCTTGGGAGTCATTGTGGACTGGGAGGTGATACAGAAATACTATCAATCAATCAATCAAATTGGGAGGATTAGATCCCTGTAATTAGAATAGACCAGTGATTTCCCCTACAGTGATCTTTGAGACTGCCAGATGTTGAGAATAAAGTGAAGATGGGTTTGGGTCCACTTTGAATAACCTGACAGAACAGTAATGAGTATTAATAAACTTTTCATTTATTCTTTTTTACAATGGTTCCTGTTGTGTTTTGATAAGAGTTCAGTCACGCTTACCACTGTGAACCCACTGAATAACACACCTACTAGTCCATATGGGAATCACCTTAAGGCCCAAATATATGATCCAGGGAGGCATTGAGGGGGCTAGGGGCAAGGTGAGTGACAGGAGCCCAAGGTTTTGGAAATGCAGAGCCAGCCTGGAGAGGGAAGCTGTCACATCCATCTAGTTCCAACCAACGTTCATGTTACCATATGTTTGGTTTATAAAGTGCTTTACAGTTTTGTATTTGCAGAGAACCAGTTTCAGTGGGATAATTCATGTGTTGTTTTATATGTAAGCCGCCTTGACTATCTCGGCAAAAGGCAGGGTATAAATATTATTATTATTATTATTATTATTATTATTATTATTATTATTATTATTATTAAATCTAAATTTTTCTTTTTTGGTCAGAGCTAGCAATTTTAGTAACTGTCACTATCTCCTACCTCCCACAAGCCAAATCTGTTTTATACAGGCTAATTGTTTCACAGTCTGTAGTTCAGGACAGTATGAAAGCCAGTGCAGTGTAGTGATTTGAGTGTTGGAGTAGGATGCTTAGAGACCAGGGTTTGAATCCCAGCTCGGCCATGGAGACCCACTGAGTGATGTTGGGCAAGTCACACTCTCCCATCCTCAGGGAATGGCAATAGCAAATGCCCTCTGAAGAAACTTGCCAAGAGAACCCCATGATAGGGTCACCATCAGTCGGAAATGCCTTGAAGGCACACAGCAACAAATAGTTCAGGACAAGAGTGTGAAAGATATGAAACTTGTATTCATTCAAAGATATATTAAAATCAGACTTGTAGGTCTTGTAGCACCTTTGAGACTAACCAGTTGGCAGCATGAGCTTTCATAGACGTCAGTCTACTTCCTCAGATGCATTTGGTGTAGGAAGTAGACTTAAGTCTACAAAAGATCATGCTGCCAATTCCTTTCTTTCAGTTTTAGTCTCAGAGGTGCTACAAGATCTCTCTACATACTTGTTTTATTAATAAAATGCTAAAGCATGGTTCTCAACTCCTGGTGGGGTGAAAGTTGCTCAAGGGGTGTGTGAGACTTGGAGGCCCCGATCTTTCCGCCGCCTCCTCAACTTCCAAAACTTTTTCTTTCTTGGAAAGGAAGAGAAAGGCAAGGAGAGAGAAAAAGACAAGAAGGGCTCTTGGAGCTGCTGCCTCTCTGCCTGAGGGAGGAGAAGAAGAAGGAGGAGATCCGGGAAGCTTGCTGGATCATGGCCTGTGGCCAGGACCCCCTTCGAGGCAGAGGAGAAGCGGCTTTGGGGGCTCCACTCCCAAACTAGTGGCATGTTGGACCAGCCAGCCAAGGTGGACCAAGTGCAATACTTCCTTTGAGCCGCTGCAGCAGAGCATCTACCTTGATTTGCCACTCAGGGTGACCAGATGTCCTAACCGCAAAGGAGGACATGGTACCGCAAAATGTAGGACATTGGAGAAAAATATAGGATGTGACCAAATGAATGCTAAAAACACGCATATAAATTCATGCTCAGAATGGAGGAGATTTTGGAATTCCTCCTGGACAAAAGGATGACATCTAGGGCATGTCCTGGAAAAGTAGGACAGCTGGTCACCCTGTTGCCATTGCCCTACACTGCCAGCCTTACTCTTCTGGAGAGCCAGCTGGAGACTCCCACTTGCAGGCCTCCAGAGGCCCATGACAAGCTGCTCCTTTGGCCCAGTATTGTGTGTAGGTGGCTGGATGGACCAAGGAGAGGAAGCATGAACAACAAGGCCAGTGGAGGCATCCAGGAAGCCATTAGAGGCTTCCAGGACCCCCTGTTTCTCTGTCCCCCAAGCACTTTCACATGTACACTTCTCTCTCACACTCAGTCACACTGGTCCAAAACACACTGCAGAAATAATCCAGTTCGAGACTGCTTTACCTGCCGTGACTCTGTGCTAGGGAATCTGGGGAATTGTAGTTTATTGTGGCCCCAGAGCTCTCTGACAGAGAAGGCTAAATGTCTCACAAAACTACAAACACTAAGAATTCCCTAGCATTGAGCCAGGGCAGATAAAGCAGTCTTAAACTGGATTATTTCTGCAGTGTGTTTTGGACCACGGTTTCTCTTGCTCTTTTTCTTGCTCTTTCTCACAGGGGTTTGTTCACATGAATTCTCTGACCTATTTCTCTGAGAGGAATTTCTTTCCATCTCAAAAGGTGTTACATAGGATTTCTTTATCTCTTTGTTTGTGACACATGGCTCTCGTTTACATGCACCCCTAAGCCTTTTCTTGCTTGCTTTCTCCTTCACACCTTTTTAGTCAGCACCTTTTATATATATATCCCTTCGAATAAATATTTTAATATACATATATATCCCATTCAATAAATATTTTATTATACATATATCCCATCCAATATATATATATATATATATATATATATATATATATATATATATATCTCCCAATAAACATATTGATTATATATATCCCATCCAATAATTTATCTATATCTATATCTATCTATCTATCTATCTATATATTGATTTATTGGATGGGAGATTCATATAGTTTGGATAAGTACAAATTTTATGGTATGATGACTGGTCACACAAATAACAACAACAACAACAACAATAATAATAATTTCTTACATCTCTGTCCTAGTATCCACTAGAATCTGCTGATACTGGGTGTATCCACACTGCATAAATAAAGCAGTTTGACACCACTTTAACTGTTATGGCTCCATCCTGTGGAATCCTGGAATTTGTAGTTTGCCAAGGTATCCAACCCGGTTAGAAAGCTCTTGTGCCTCAACAAACTACAAATCACAGGATATTGTAGGATAGTGTCATGCCAGTTAAAGTGCTGTCAATCTGCTTTATTTCTGAAGTGTGGATCAGTATCAAGTGAGGGGAACTATGAGAGGAAAAATGCCATTACACTTGCATCCTGCTGCACCACCTTGAACGTGACCCACCAGATGGTTTTGGACTACAAATCCCTAGTCATTAAAACAAACTAATCACAGAATACTGGGAATTGGAGTCAAATAATATGTGGGGCTGTTTACTGGCCTATTTTTGGTGTTATAATGGGACCAACAGTCTCCAAATTACATTACTGTAATGGGAATGTGCTTGAAGACAGTTCGGAAATGGCAGCTGCCCACCACAAAAACAAAATATTTTCTCAGAGGTGCTGAATCTCAATTTATAGATCTCAATATTTCATAATCTTTGACCTCTCTGTGTCCTCAGTTCTGCTGTAGCCACATCAATAACTTAATGATTTCTTTTCCTCAACCGCAGTTATGTCAGTTATGTTCTAAGCAGGGGTAGGCAACCTTTCCCCTTTAAGAGCTGAGGGACTTCAGCTCCCAGAAGCCTCAGCCATGTTGGCCAATAGTCCCATGTTGGCCAATAGCTCCTGGGATTCTGGGAACTGAAGTCCCTCGGCCGTTTGTCAGTTTGAATTTTAAAGTTCCACAAGTAACATGCTTTTCAGGCTTGTGATCCCACCAGTTCCTTGCGGAGGGTAAATCATATATTTTTTTCATAGATTCCAATATATCACAGAGGCTATTTTATCATGGTGTCACCACACAAATTAACGATATCTCAATGATTCCTAGATTCTTGCACAGAATCCAAGTCACTGGCAGTCCAAAACTGCATTTGGTAGACTGTGAAACATGACGATGATGATGATGATGGTGATAATGATAGTAGCAGAAACACAATACCTAATGTTGTTAGGTGATTTTTGTTGTTAACTGTCCTTAAGTCAATTTCGACTCATGGCAACCCTGTGGATGAGACATCTCCAAGACTCCCTAACTCCATTGCTCTTCTTAGGCCCTGTAAATTAATGCCTGCTAGTTCCTCAAGTCCATCCATTTGGCATGTGGCCTTCCTCTTTTCCTCTTTCTCTCTACCTTTCCTAACATTATTTTTTCCCCAATGCTGAATTTGATGAATTTTAAAGGAACATGGCATCGAGCATCAGACTACACAGGCTTATTGTCCGAAACAATACGGCATGGCAAAGAGAATGAACAGAACTCTCAAGGAGATGGCAGTCACCATGCTTTTGGAAGCCAATATGCCTAAACAGTATTAGTCTGAAGCCATCATGACTGCAACATACCTGTGTAACAGATTGCCAACCAAGGGCCTTTGCAGACTGCCAGAAATAGTGCAAATTGAGGCCACTTTAACTGCCCTGACTCAGTGCTAAGGAATCATGGGAACTGTAGTTTATTGTGGCACCAGAGCTCTCTGGCAGAGAAGGTTCAATGTCCCAGAAAAAATACAATTCCCATGATTCCCTAGCAGTGAGCCAGGGCAGTTAAAGTGGACTCAATTTGCACTATTTCTGGCAGTCTGAAAAAGTCCTACATCTAAAGATGTAACCCCATTCAATTTATGGCATGGAGTTAAGCCAAAATTAAACCATCTGAAAGTTTTTGGAAGCAAAGCATTTACCTGTATTCCAAGCAGAAAAGAGGTAAACTTGACTGCAGAAGAGAAGAGGGAATTTTGTTGGTTATTCTAGAAATGGTTACAGAATTCTAAATCTAGATGGATGCACAATAAAATTAACAAGTGCTGTTTATATTGATGAAAGACCACAGCCCAAATCTAATCAAAATCAAGATGTCTATCAAGATTTATTTGCAGACGAGTTCTTTCGTCCTCCAGAGGTCTTGCATCCAGAAGGGGCTACACCTGCAGAGGACCACCATGATGAGGAACCGGATGGCATGCAAGAAGCAGAGCCAGGTGTAAAAATCCAGGTGAGAAGGTCAGAATGCTTCAATAAAGGTGTACTACTTAACAGATTCTCTTATCAAGCCACAGAGGAAAGAATACTAAAACCCTCTGATTAGAAAATGATCAGAAGAATGCCAAAGACAGATTGTGAGAAGTGGGTGCAAGCTGTTAGTGAGGAAATGCAATCTTTATATAAAAACAAGACTTGGACTTTGTCAGAATTGCCTGAAGGAAAAAGGGCAGTTGGCTGTATATGGGTCTTTATAACAAATCAAGACTTGTTTATACTCAAAAGTATGGTGAAGATTACAACGAAACTTTTGCTGGAGTAGTTACTCATACAACCATCAGAACTCTCCTAGCTGTCACAGCCTACAAGAAAATGAATGTTCAACATCTGGACGTTGGCACAGCTTTTCTGTATGGTGATCTCACTGAACAACTTTATATGGAACAATCTCCAGGATTCCAAATATCTGGTAAGGAACATCTTGTATGCTAATTACAAAAGAGCATTTATGCATGGTTTAAAACAGAGCATGGAGTGAGAAATTGAATCAGTTTCTTATCAAAGAGGGGTTCACTCCAGGCACTGTTGACAGATATGTGTACAAGAGATTCAGAAATAATAAATGGACTTACATCACTAGTTATGTTGATGATCTCATCCTATGCAGTGAAGACAAAGCAGATAGTGAAAAGATAATGCAGAATATCAAGAAAGAGATTGATATCAAGAATTTGGGAGACATCTCACACTATCTTGGAGTGCAAATACAAAGAAGCAGTGATGGAAGTTTCTTCTTGAATCAAAAACAGAAGATACTGGATCTTCTGGACTGTCTTGGTTTGAAAGATGCAAATGCTATGCCAATTCCAATGGAAGTAGGATTCTTAAAGGCCATTAAGAAATCTGAACCTTTATAAAATGGAGACAAGTATAGGACTGCAGTTTGGGAACTCCTATACATTGCTAACTTCATTAGACCTAACATACCAGATGCTGTTGGCATCCTATGCAAAATGGTCAACTCTTATACAGAAAGAGATTTCATTGCAGATAAGAGAGTTGCCAGATACTTAAAAGGAACAGCGGATTATAAACTGATGCTACCAGCCTGTCACTAACCACAGCTGATTGCCTACATGGATGCAGACTGGGCTGCAGATCTGCCAGACAGAAAGTCAACCATCAGAAACCTGATCTTCTATGGTGGAGGAGCTGTAAGTTGGACAAGTAAGAAACAATCTACAGATTCTTCTACTGGTGCTGAGTTTATTTCAGCAAAATCAGCATGTGACAAAATCAAATGGCTGCACAACTTACTTCTAGACTTTGGGATAACAGAGCCCAAACCAACCATTTTGATGCAAGACAATCAAAGCTGAATGAGGATTTCTGAAAGTGAAAAGATACTTAAGAAAAATATCAATATTGCCTTTCACAAAGTGCAAGAGATGTGTAAAAGTGGACTTGTCCAACTGGAATACTGCAATATGTGATGCCGCAGGCTGGAAAGAGCCATCAACATTCATTTGGCATTACAAAGTTGATGAATATCATTCTGCAAAAGCAGCATTTGGCAGAACTGTTCTACAATCTGTTTTGTCAAAAAATTAATCCCATCCATGAAGAAAGGGCTTGGGTATATCCCATTAGTAGTGGATTGTTCCTCTGGCCATCTTTTGAATGACAGAATGGACTTACTGTGAAGATTAATTCAGAGATGGCCGGAGGACCAATCCACACCCACCCACAAATAAATAAATAAATAAATAAGATAGGAAATTAGGATTGGTAAGGCTTTATAAATAAACTGACTGAGGAGGGCAGGAATTCAACAGATAGCAACTGAAAAAGAATGTTGACTCCTGCAGACCCGGTGGGCATGAGGAAACCCATCAATAGTGGATTGGCCCTCCGGCCATCTCTGAATGAATCTTCACAGTAAGTCCAATCTGTCAAAAAACAAAACATATAACACATACCCCATATTTTTGTACGTTTAAAAGCCTGATTAAATAAAAATGTTTTTGCTTGCCAGCAAAATGCAGGGAGAGAGGGAGCCAGCCTAAACTTCTGTGGGAGGGAGCTCCAGACGGTGGGAACAGCCATTGAGAAAGCTGTGTCTTGTGGCGTCACCAGGCAAGGCTGCGATGGTGGTGGCACAGATCTTCTCCTGAAGATCTTAGGGCTCTGGCAGATGCCATCTCTCAAATAGTCTGAAATATTTTCAGAACTCTTCCCCAGACTTGTTGTTAACCATAGGTGACTAGAATGCAAAAATAGGAAACAGAACAGAATCAAACCACCTAAACAGATGAAAACTCCTTGAGAACTCAAAAGCTTGCATACTTGTATGACATTTTTGATGGTTATAATAAAGACATTGTTCACTTTGACTCATGAATCTCCAGGGCTACCTTTGTGTGTGGTTGTTTTGAAACATGCAGTTCATGTATTTGCAAAAATGGAAGCGTTAGTTACCCAGGTTCACAAAAGACGTCTAATTAGATTTGTTTATAGCATTTGAAGTTTCATGTACCTAATATAGGTTGAGTCTCCCTTATCTGGAATTCTGAAATCCAAAATATTCCCGAAACCAAAACTTTTTTCATAGGTGGCTGAGAGTGACACCTTTGCTTTCAATGTAAACAAACTGTTTCATGCACAAATTAAAAATATTTTCTATAAAATTACCTTCAGCCTATGTGTATAAAGTGTATATGAAACATAAATGAATATTATGGTTAGACTTGGGTCCCATCCCCAAGATATCTCATTATGTATGTATATGCAAATACAGATAATCCAAAATCCAAAAGACTTCAAACTCCAAAACACCTCTCTCTGGTCACAAGTATTTTGAATAAGGAAGACTCAATCTGTATCAACCTTTAACTGTGCCCTCTACCAGGTACAAGTATTTCACTTGTGTTAAAATTAATTCACTTTGCTTAGTTAGTGCAACCAGTCAGTTAGACAGAAACTTCCTATATTTTAACATTTTTTTTTATTAAATAGTACCAAACTATAGAACCAAAAACATGGCTTACTGACTGTACCAGATTTTTAATGCACTTTTGAAACAAGAAAGGCCCTCACATATTTGAGTCTCTTGCCCCTCTGTAGCACTTTGTTTATCTATCTTTTGTATTTAGTCCTTGGATCTCTTTGCGATACTTGGTTCACTCTGAGGTGAACCAAAACCTTTGCCATGAAAACAACATTGCAAAGACTACTTGTTCAGACCTGTGGGTCTAGGATCCAAACACCTGTTTCCACTGCACTACACTAACATTTTCTCCCACCCAGTCTGCTTTGGAAAAGCTACTTTTGGAAACCACAATCCCCAGAGTCCCCTGGGGATTCTTGGAACTATGAACTTAGAAAGTAACTACAAAGCCTGAACATGCAGGGGTAGCTGTGTTGGCCATTTAGCAAATTCAAGCAAAAACCCACCAAACAGTGATACCTTTTTTGGCCAACCAAAATGCACAATATATGCTTGCAACAAATATATTGTGCATTTTGGTTGGCCAAAAAGGTATCACTGTTTGGTGGATTTTTGTTTGAAAGTCTGAACATGTTTAACTTTCTGTTTACTCATCCCTATCATCAAAGAATGCAACCCTATCTGTTTCCATGCCTGAGCAGAGATTCCAATCCTGGTCTCTCAGGGTCCTCCTAGTCCAATGCTCAAACTACTACACCATGCTGCCTCTTGAGTACATACATAAGATCCCTCAGAACTGTAAATCAAGAGCAGGAATGGTGCAGCCCTCAATTTGCTACTGAACTCCAACTCCCAGCAGCACTAGCCTGCATAGTCAGTGGTGAGGGATGCTGAGAGCTACAATTCAACATCTGGGGGGCTGCACATATTCTATCCCTGCCCTAAATGAACCCATCATGATGAGATGTTATATTAGCTCACTGATACATCATAGACAACAAAGAGTCGGTGTCTGTGAATCTCATACAACCTAACGCCACACACCATCCGATGATTTATGGGGGAATAAACAAAACAGCTCCTCCAGGGAAATCTTGAGAATCTGTGTCTGGATTCTGCAACAAATGGGTAACAATTCCATGTGTACATACATAGTTTTCTTCTAAAATACAGAAGACTAGTCTTCATTTAATGTTTTATTAAGAAACAGGAAAAGCCTCTAGCAGAATGTAGTTATTAACACCTGATTGGTGTTAATTCATTTGGAAAGCAGATGGATGGAAATGAATAAAAATAGGATCCATGGAAAATAAGCTCATTGCAGTTTATATTATTGTTTTCTTTCTCTGTATTCCCAATAGTTAAGGCATCCTGTTCTCACTCTCTCCATGAAACATCCCTCACCAATTATATCTCTCATATTTAAGCTTGCATCAAAAAGATGAAAGAAACATCACTCTTGCCTCAACTGTTTAAATATACTCACATAAGACACATGATACAGGGCACATATTTCAGCACCCCAGGAATCTCAGGTTTCATGTTTTAAAAAAACAGGTTTCTAGACCTCTTGTAGCAAAGATAGTCTTAAATGTACATGGACAACACCTAGCAAGATCTCAGAAGCTAGCCAGGACTTCTTACTGTCAAGAGGAAAATGCCTTAGGACTTTGATTCTCTCTTTGTCCTTTCCTGTGACCTGAAGAAAAAATAAAATAAAACAAATACAGGTAAATTTGCGTTAAGGCAGAGGTGGGCAACTGGTAGGTCTGGAAGCCACCTTTACACTCCAGAACCCTCTGGGGAGCTAATGGATTACTTAAAAATACAACAAAATCCTCAAAGTGAATAGAAGTCAATTTCTGGTTCTCAAAAATGGGTAATTTTTTTATGTTAAACATGAAGCCTTGCAACTTATTTACAAGACAATTTTTTGCACCTGAAGGCTTCTGGGGCAGCAATTCACCTTTTTTGGGGGGGGGGGGGCAGAAGCAGATCAGTCTTGGGATTCTGGAGATCTGGAGGGTCACAAAAACACCCTGGAAGGTCACATGCACCCCAGGGTCACACTGTACCCACCCATGGCATAAGGCATTGAAGGGCACAAAACTGCGCTTCCCTTGATGAAAAATCTGAACTGCCTCAAAGCAGAATTTGTTTTCTTCATCTTGAAACATGGAGCGACACACAGTCCTCTCTGTATGTCCTGTCTGTGCAATCCTATGCATGTTTAAAAAGAAGTTAAGACTCTCTCAGTGCTCAATGAGACAGAATCCTAGGTTTGTGTGCAGCCTTCATAACATGTAACAACAGCAGCTGTCACCTTAGGAAGATCAATTTCTTGTCCAACTGGAGCACCTGTGTTTGCATCCAGATTTTTGGCGGGCCCTTTAAAGTGGACTCTCCGGTGGCTGACCAGGTGGGAGCTCTGGTTGAACCTCTTCCCGCACTCGGGGCACTCGTAAGGCTTCTCCCCTGTGTGGATTCTCTGGTGCTTGTTCAAGTCTGAGTTGCGGATGAAGCTCCTCCCGCATTCGAGGCACGTGAAGGGCCGGTCCCCCATGTGCATCCGCTGGTGGGCCAAGAGGGCCGAGCTGTAGCTGAAAGTCTTCCCACACAGGAGGCATTTGTAACGCCGGTCCTCCTGGTGGGACCTGCGGTGGACCAGGAGCTGGTGGATCATGCGGAAACTGGCCGGGCAGTCGGGGCATGCATGGAGCTTTTCCGTGTGGGTCTTCTGATGAGAGATGAGGTGGGACTTGTGGCCAAAGCGGCGGTCACACTCGGAGCAGATGTAGGGCTTCTCGCCCGTGTGGGTCCGCTGGTGGGCCGAGAGGTTGGAGCTGGTGCTGAAGCACTTCCCACAGTCCTGGCACCCATAGGGCTTCTCCCCTGTGTGGGTCCGTTCGTGGGCCCGCAGCTGTGAGCTCTGCCGGAAGCCACGACCACAGAGGGAACACTTGTAGGGCTTCTCCCCCGTGTGGATGCGCCAGTGCTTGATCAGGACAGAGCCTTCACTGAAGCACCGCCCGCAGTCTGAGCAGACGTACGACTTCTCCCCTGTGTGGGTCCGGCGGTGCACAATGAGGGCCGAGCTGGTGTTGAAGCTTTTCCCGCAGTCGGTGCATTTGTATGGCTTCTCCCCAGTGTGGAGGCGCTGGTGGGTTAAAAGGCTGGAGCTGTGGCGGAAGCCTTTGTTGCACACATTGCACTTGAATGGCCGGTCGTCTGGGTGAATCCTTGCAGGGCTGTTCTTGTAGTCCAAACTGATCGCCCCACCGAAGCTATCCTCGGGGGCCTCCAGGTCCCTTGGCGTGCCTTTGGGAAGCTCAGAATCCAGAGAGTCTGTGTTCTCCTCTAATAGCATCGCAGGAAGTTCTCCAGCATCTACTGGTGTAGGATCCATTGGCTGGGGAGTGTTTTTTTTGTGTTCTCTCTTGATCCACTTTGCAACTGCAAGAATTAAGAGAACCTGCCATCATTCATCTATTCATGTCCCAAAATGCCATAGCCCAGCTGAAATATATGTGTGTATGTGTGTACCTTCAAGTCATTTGTTGAGTTATGGCAGGGATGGGCAAAGTATGGCTTGCCACCCACATGTGTTGCCTCAGGGTGATTATAGTAGCCCCCAAGGCCTCCCAGAGTTCAATTTTCTTGTCCAACCCCCTTAGGGTGACCATATATCTTCCTTTTCCAGGACATGTCCTATATTTCAATCTTCTGTCCAGGAGATATTCCAGAATATTCTCCATTTGCAGCATGACTAAGGGCCTGTACAGACTGCCAGAAATAATCCAGCTTGAGACCACTTTAACTGCCCTGGCTCAATGCTAGGAAATCATGGGAATTGTAGTTTTTTCTGAGTCACTGAGCTCTGGTGCCATAATAAACTACAGTTTCCAGGATTCCCTAGCACTGAGCCAAGGCAGTCAAAGTGCGTTTCTAGCTTTTATGTTGGGATTTCCTCCGTTTTTCTTGAATGGCATACATAATAATAATAATAATAATAATAATAATAATTTTTATTTATATACCGCCCTATGGCGAAAAAATCCGGGCGGTGAACAGAGTAAAATGCAATATACAATGTGTACAGTCTAAAACACACCAATCCCCCCCTCCCCCCTTAAAAAACTATTAAATCAGATCAAATGTAAAAGCAGAATACAATTAAAGAATGATAAAAAATTAATTAATTTTGGGGTGCCTTGTCCTCCTTTACGGTTAGGGGTGCCTTGTCCTCCTTTACGGTTAGAACACCTGGTCACCTTGGAAACTCCTCCTAAATGTGCAAAAGGCATTTTCACCATGTTGTGTGGGTGCGTGCGCACGCGCGCATGTGTGCGTGCCCAATGGACCAATTTAAGCCCTGGAGAAGCCTGTTTTTAAAGCAGGAAGTGGCTTGCACTCACTTGCTGTTAAAAAAAGACCTCTCTAGGGCCTAATGTGCCCCAGGAAGGTCCAAAAACATTGGGAAATTGTTTTCTATAGCTTTTAGAGCTGTGGTTCCCAAATGCTTGGCCATGTTTTTTTGACTTCAGCTCCCAGAATTTCTAACTGCTGGCCAAGCTGGCTAGGGATTCTGGGAGTTGAAGTCCAAAACACTTGGAGGGCCAAAGTTTGGGAATCACTTTGGGATGTTTGGGGCCAACCTCCCCCCCCCTTTTTTTTTACCCCAGAGGTAGATATGGTGAGAGGTACAGCTCTCCAAGGCCGCCTGGGGTACTAATGCAGACCTCCCCTAGCCTTCCACAGTTGCCCACCTCTTCCTTATGGCAACCTCAATAATTCCCCAGTTTTTCAAGGCAAGGAATACTCCTTCCTCTCAAATACTGGGATGAAAAGATTCCAACCTGTAGGGCTTCTCCCCCACATGGATTCACTCATTTACGCCCTTCAGTGATGCCAAAACCCCTCTGAAATATTGGGGTGTGGTGGTGAAGGGGTATCAAGTGTAGAAAGATTAAACCACACTTATTTTGGATAAGAAGAAAGCCTAAGGCAGTTTATGTGGAAATCTCACTTGGGAAATAGGAACTGACTGATAGGAGCTGCTTGCACACAGTGGATGATGGGACAGAGGAAGGGATCAGCATTTATAGGATGTTGATGCAAAGTTAGGTGGGACGTAAGGTCAGTTTCTTCCGAATTTAATGAATGAGCAAAAGGGACAATTCATTTCTCCCGTCTATTCTCTTTTCATTGTGATTTAGTGTTGTTGTTGTTGTGTGCCTTCAAGTCATTTCCAACTTATGGCAATACATAGCCATATCATGGGGTTTTCTTGACAAGATCTGCTCATAGGAGATCTGCTATTGCCATCCTCTAAGGCTGAGAACATGTAACTTGCCCAAGATCACCCAGTGGGTTTCATGGACGAACTGCGACTTGAACCCTGGTCTCGAGAGTCACAGTCCAACACTCAAACTACTACACCACTACAGAAGAGGTTGTTTTAGCAGGTATTCCTTGTTCCTGGGTTGTGCAACAAGCAACACCTGCTGAGATTTTC